>JBBPKC010000112.1:22274-37076 GCA_038089055.1 Tylopilus aff. balloui | reverse complement strand
GACATGTCGTTTATTGGTGGCATCGTTTAGGACACCATGAACAACGGATATTCACCACCTGCGACGACAGTAATCATCCTCGCGGTTTCTTTGGGTGTAACGTACGTTGGTGGTCTCCGCACATGAGAGGAACGCAGTGAAAAGTGTCTCTCCTCAGCCCAGCTTTTGCCTTTGCACAGTGGAAAGCATTCAAGCGTCCCTTTATTGGAACCAAACACGACACCATGATTGGATCTCTTTGGGAGCCCCAAGAAGTTCCCCAGGACGAGGAATCGGTACCAGTTCCACAGCGATCCGAGGATATGCCCGACACGCCAACAACTGAGAAGCCACCGAGGCTATCGTTATCTGATAACGCCAAGGAAGGCCAATCCAGCTAGGATATAAACCTCTCTTTTTACTGCATCAGACGGACCACTGCACTTGGTTTCGTTTAGAGACCGGGATGACTGAGACGCATTATGCGTTCGAGAGTTCGATTTCTTGTAGAGTCATTATAATACCCGACGCCATCGCATTGGTAGAGTTTTCGTGCCCCTTTCCCTGAATCTCCCATTGGACACACGCACGTTTTACTTAGACTTACTCATCCGGTACATAGACTGGGCAAAGTGAGATTCTCTCACGCACCACGTGGACGGACAAAGAGTCTGACCAACCCAAATGGGGAAATTCACATGTATCGACGAATTTGGCAAGCATTCAAGCGACCCGAAATCATGAGGGGCAATGAGCACCAGTGTCTTGCTCTATCTCGGATGAGCCTCCCCACCAATACAAGCGCCATCATAATATTCCTTCCTCAGCTCTCCCTGTCGATTCCCCCCTGCGGTCCAACATGTCACGGAATGGCGAAAAGAAGCCAGTCGGGTTTGCGATCCACATCACCGCTGGTGGGATCGCCGGCGCGATGGAAGCGGTGCGTCCTCTAGATCGCTGCGACTCGGAAGATCAGCGCTCACGCCCCAGCCATCGCCAGTTGTGCTGCCAACCGCTCGACACCATCAAGGTGCGCATGCAGCTCTCCAAGTCGAGCGCCATAACCGGGGTATGTGCCCATTCACTCCTCCAACGCACACACTGAAGAAGGTGGTAGACGAGATCGCGCGGTGTCACCGCAACCGCCGTCCGAATCGTGCAACGTGAGACGCCGCTCGCGCTGTACAAGGGGCTCGGTGCGGTCCTCTCGGGCATCGTGCCCAAGATGGCCATCCGTTTCGCGAGCTTTGAGACGTACAAGAGCTGGTTGGCGGATAAAACAACAGGGCAAACGAGCGTCGGGAATATTTTCATCGGTACGTCGCTCGTCGCTGTAGATAGCGGCGAGAACGGGGGGTCTCATGTCTGCCGTTCGTCGGACCAGCTGGTCTGGGTGCCGGTACAACCGAGGCAATAGCCGTCGTCTGTCCGATGGAAGTGGTCAAAATCAGATTGCAAGCTCAGCAACATTCGCTGGTCGACCCGCTCGAGACGCCACGGTATCGCAATGCAGCGCATGCTGTCTACACGATCATTCGAGAGGAGGGTGTCTCGGCGCTATATAGAGGTGTCACACTTACCGCCCTCCGCCAAGCCACCAATCAGGGTGAGACCTTGTTTAGAGGGTTGAACAGCCTTGGGTTTGGCTGAATCAGGGCTGTTAGGGGCGAATTTTACGGCATACCAGGAACTAAAGAAATTGGCACATCGATACCAGCCCGATATTGCTGAACTTCCCTCTTACCAACACATGATCATTGGGCTGATATCCGGGGCTATGGGTCCATTTACCAACGCCCCCATTGACACTATCAAAACGCGTAAGTAGCGCGGGGGTGGCACGATGTTGGATTACTGACGTTATTGATAGGACTGCAAAAAGCGACATGGGAGCCGGAAGTCACTGCGTTCCAGCGAGTGTCGATTGTAGCAAAAGACATGTGGCGAAGAGAAGGCGTCGCGTCGTTTTACAAGGGCATTACGCCGCGAGTACTCCGGGTCGCACCTGGACAGGCCATCGTTTTTGCTGTGTATGAGAGGGTAAGGACGATCATCGAGCAGATCAGCGTGTCACCTTCAGATGACCATTATACCGAGTGACACGAGATGCGGGTGGGGTTCTCTACTTAGCGAAGCTGAATCTTTGATGATTTAAATAGTACGTGTACGATCGGCGCAAAGAAAACCCGACCATGCCCTAGGCTAGACCGGGGCGGAAGATGGCGGTTCATAACAAAGACTGAGTGGCCCATCTCGTGGGGAGTTCCGGCCGCCGAAGAAGGCGGAACCAAATGAAGACAAGTTCCGTTTCTGTACCGTACATGCTCGACTCTGGCTGGAGAATCTCAAGGAGGCAGCGAACGCGGGGTTGGCGGTCCATGATCTGCCCGCGACGATAACTCCCTTTCATTCGGTGAGCGTAGTAATCTCGCCAGAGAACAAGCCCATCTTCAGAGCTGACGACACGTGACGGTGTGACGGTGTGACCAATGCTGAGATATGCAATTCACACGGGGGATAAACATCGGTACACAGCGAGCGAGTTTGGTTTGGCTGAAAGACGGTCGCTGTTCTTTTCTTCTTTCATCCGGCGCGTTTACTCAATCTTTTCTTCCCTCGACGCGTCTACCTTCGTGCGCGATGGCATCTTGGAGTCCTCAGCCCGCAGGATTACAGGAAATCCTCCAGACAATACGCGATTCTACCGACACCCAAAACAAAGTTCAGAAGGCCATCACTCATGTATGACCTTGCTCCCTTCCTTGTCTCGATCTCGTCGTGTTCACCCTAGTTTTTACGTAGAAACTCAATACCTTTACGCGCGTACCAGACTACATAGCATATCTTGCCCACATCTTGGCTGCCTTGCCCCAGGAGGAGGACCAGATTCGGACAATTGCTGGCTACCTCCTTAAGAACAACGCTCATTTGATCCTCAAAGCTGCCGCAGAGGTATCAGAGTATGCTAAAGCTGCCGTGCTTTCTGCTTTCAACGACCCATCTGCCTTGGTACGCACCGCTGCCGGACAAGACATTGTCGCATTCCTAGGGGTCTTGGAACCCAGAAATTGGCCAGATTGTCTCGAACAGCTTGTGGCTATGCTAGATGATCCAAATCGTCAAGAGGTGAGTCTACAAACACTTGAAACGTGTGCCACCGACGTCCGCGCTGTGAACTTGCCAACGTATCATAGCGTGATCCTATTTCCATTTGTTGGCGATGCGTCGTTTGTTCGGGATGGTCCTCCCACCTTATCTGGCAGATTTACGAGATCCGTATTTTGGCAGAGTGCCGTTATTTGCATCACTCTCGGGCTTCCTGTCCGAAGTCGTCGCGGGACTTTTTCAATTTGTTCATGTCTTCCGTCCACCTTATCACACCACTGCAATCACGTACTAAACATCGATCCTAGGCCGCTTTCAGTGTTTTTGAAAAAGCTTGCGAAGACTTTCCCCGGAAGTTGGACATCGAGATTAATGGAACCCGCCCCCTCGACTTCATGATCCCAAAGTTCCTCATGCTTTCGGAGCACCCCTCGCCCAAAATGCGTTCGCACGCCGTCGCCTGTTTGTCGTATTTCGTACCGATCAACTCGCAGTCGCTTTTTGCGCATATCGATACATTCATCGCATGCTTATTCAAGCGGGCATCGGACGACGATCCTTCAGTCCGCCGCCATGTGTGTCAAGCTCTTGTTCTTCTCCTCGCCGCTCGCCCTGAGAAGCTCATGCCGGAGATGCCCAACGTCGCGGAGTATATGCTGTACTCCACAAAGGACAAAAACGAGACTGTCGCACTGGAGGCCTGTGAATTCTGGTTGACTTTCGCTGAGGACCCTGATCTCGCACCCTACTTGCACCCTCTTCTTGGCCGTGTAGCCCCCGTGCTCCTCGATTGCATGGTTTACGGCGAGGACGATCTACTTTGGCTTGAAGGTGACACGGAAGACACCACCGTTCCGGATAAGGAGTCTGATATAAAACCTCGTCATTATGGCGCCAAATCCCATGGACTGGAACGTGAGGGAGCAGAGACTGAAGATGCGGCTAAGCGCGGTGCGTATGGCCAGGAAACGATAGACGATGATGAGGACGACTATGATCTGGATGATGACGATTTTGCCGACGAAATGTCTACGGAGTGGAATCTTCGGAAATGTGCCGCCGCCGCCTTGGACGTGTTAGCCGTCAGGTTCGGTGCCGACCTAATGAACGTCCTCCTTGCGCCTTTAAAAGACAAGCTGTGGAGTACAGAGTGGCTACAAAGGGAGAGTGCGATATTAGCGTTGGGTGCAATGGCCGAAGGTGAGCTTGGCCTGACACTTGTGGCTGGTCCAAAGCTAACGGGGGATCGAGGCTGTATCGATTTCATCGAGGAACACTTGAAGGTCCTTATTCCCTACCTGCTCAACACGTTAAACGATCCTAAGGTACGTTATGCTATACACAACACGATTTATATACATCATCCTCCATAGCCACTTGTTCGTTCGATCACTTGTTGGACTCTGGGACGTTATGCAAGCTGGTGCACACAACCAATATCGGAAGAACACAAGAACCGATATTTTATCCCCACAATGGAAGGGGTACGTAGCGATATGTGGACCATTTTTTGTTGGCTTATACGTTAGCCAGCTCCTTCGGATGGTTCTGGACGACAATAAACGGGTGCAAGAGGCTGGTTGCAGCGCGTTTGCAACGCTTGAGGAGGATGCCGGCGCGGAACTCTGCCCATACCTCGAGCCGGTTCTGCGTAATCTAGTCTTCGCGTTTCAAAAGTATCAGCACAAGAACATGCTTATTCTGTACGATGCAATCGGCACCCTCGCGGACGCTGTAGGACGGGCATTGTCGAATCCCCAATATGTTGAGATATTGATGCCCCCGCTTACTGGCCGATGGAATAAACTACAAGACGACGACGACGACCTGATCCCCTTACTCGAAGTAAAGCATCCTCACTCCAATCTGGCCGGTACTTACACATATTACAGTGTCTCTCCTCAGTTGCTATTGCTATGGGTCCTGGGTTTGCACCGTACGCACCTCTCGTTTTCCAGCGATGTGTCAATATTGTCCACCAATCGCTGCTGCAATACCAAGCGTATCAACAAAACCCTGATTTGGACGAGCCCGACAAGTCTTTTCTTGTCGTATCGCTAGATCTTCTATCAGGTCTAGCGCAGGGTTTGGGTGTTACTCTGGAGCCTGTCATCTCACATACACAACCCAGTCTCCTCACATTGCTCACTGTTTGTTTAAAGCATCCGCAAGCGCCTGTGCGTCAGTCAGCATACGCTCTTGTGGGCGATTTAGCGATGGGATGCTTTTCTTTATTGCGTCCTCATCTTCCTGCTATAATGGTGGAGCTCGTTCAACAGCTTGACCCTGAGCCCAAAGTGGAGTTTGTCAGTGCTTGCAACAATGCCGCGTGGTCTGTTGGCGAAGTGGCACTGCGCTACGGTAGAGGCAAGATTTCAGGCTTCTCGTCTGTTTATGTTTTATTCATTTCCTGTTTATGTAGATGACCCCGAGTTCCAACAATGGGTTAATCCCTTGATCGCCCGTCTCATTCCGATTTTGCTACACCCCAAGGCACCCCGTAGCCTCCACGAAAATGCTGCTGTATCGATCGGCCGGATCGGCCTCATGCATCCGGTTCTTGTTGCGCCTCACCTGCCCGAGTTCGCCCAAGCGTGGTGCCAGTCACTGTACGAGATCCGTGACAACGAAGAAAAGGATTCCGCTTTTCGTGGTCTCTGCACCCTTGTACAAACGAACCCCGCTGGTATCGCCAAGGTCCGTTGGTCTTGGTTCATCTTTTCTGTGGTGAAATGCTGACGATATCACCATACCCGCAGAGTCTGCTGTGGTTCTGCAATGCCATCGTCCGCTGGAATAACCCTTCCCCAGAGCTCAACGCGATGTTCCAGCAAATTTTGACAGGGTTCCGGAACCATGATGTTGCTGGGTGGCAGGCGCAAGTGGGTTCCTTCCCACTACCCATTCAAGAGAGACTCGCTACGCGATATGGGGTGTAATCGGGACGTCCCCAGTTTTTCCCCTCCACAGTATCCTCACGAACTCACTCACGATCTGCGCGCACCATCCATTGTACCCTCATGACCCGAATGGCCCGTTGTACACGCGTTGTACTAGCGTACTCCTGTCCTGTTGTCACCCGTGTCTATCATCTGTACCGATCACCGGTTGGATCTGATATTTACCCCCTTGCCCAGTTTCTCCCCTTTTCTACGTAGTTTTAGTAGCGCAATTTTCTGCCGCTCACTTCGTGCGTTGTTTCATCCCGACATCTGTAGTTACACGTAGTTAGTCGTTACTACCCCGTTACCGAGCGCCTAGCTTGTTCGAGCGTACGTACACATCGCTCTTCTCCTCCCCTTCTCCATCTCAACCCACTTTGCGACAGCCATCGGTCTGTCTCGTCCGTCCCTCACTCTCTGGTTCGCTCGCTCCTGGTAGAAGCTCGCGTTCGTACTCTCCTTGCTCACCCTTTCAAAAGCTTTTCTATCCACGAATAACACGCACATTTTGTAGTAGATAACAGTAGATACATATCTCGAGCAACGCACTGACACTTGGATATTCACGCTGCTCGGTTGGGGCTCTGTCCGGGCGAATCTCAACTAAGTAGAAGTACGTCGTACATAACCGTATTAGACGGGCCTCGAGCTCGTCACGTCGACTGCTGGTTAGATCCTGTACAGGCCAGAAGAAATGCAAAATCCCACCACACCATCAAAAAATGAAATGATTGAAAAGTGAAGAAAAATAACAACAACAGACAAACAAACGAGACCGAAACGTTTCGTTTTTCTTCCCATTGGCTAGAATCGCCTCCGCGAGGCATACGACTGCCGACCCCCAAAGTCCATCATCCCGCCGAACGTGCCCGTTGAGGAGAACGTGCCATGACGACCACGGAGCTGGTAGGCCTTGTACCCATATAGAGCGCCGACACACACGCCGAAAAAGAAGAGGAGCTTCACGAAGAACCCGAGCCACGAGGAGTGCGAGTCGCCGCCGGCACGAGAGAAGCGGCCGCTCGAGAGCTTGTTGAGCGGGGCGTCGTTGGAGGAGAAGATGGCAGAGTGCGTCGTGATCGAGATGACGCTGAGTTGGGGAGGCGGGGGGACGGGCGTGAACGGACGCAAACAAAAGAGGGCGCGGTGGATGGACGTACTCGTGTGCGTCGAATACTTCGCCCGTCAGCGCGGACACGCCCAAAAAGGGTGATGCGGGCAGGCTGATGCCCTCGACGCGGAAGCAGTCGCTCCAGTCGTCCCCTGTAAGACACGGCATTTAGTGGGTCGATCGCTCAGGAGCCACGTCGTACATACAGGCTCTATAGTGGACTTTGAGCTGAATGATGTCACGTGAGCCTGGCGTTACACGTACTGTCGATGTATGCGTGACTTACGTCGAGGTACGTGTCTTTAATATACGTCAGCCTTAACTTGGTGACCACATTGGTGCGCCGGACATTCGCCTATCCGTCCATTCAAAACCAATGAGGCATCAGCTACCCCAGAGATGCCAACATACCGAGCACGAGCCAATACTGTTAGCATCACCATCATGTTCATGATCATAGGCCGTCTTGCCATCGCCAAGCATAGCCACGATACGAGGGAACCCGAATGAATGCCGTGAATTGGCATAGCTAGCAAAGCAGAGCGTCAACGAGCGTCAGATGCTCTTTTAGTCCGAGTTCAGCCCTCACGTGTCCATAAAGATACCCAGACCCTCAAACATGTCTGCAGGAGCGGGCAAAAGGAGGGTGATGAAAAGTCGTCTTCATAGACGACACAGGGTGACGGACCTTTGTTCCCAAACACGGGCCCTGGTTGTTCCCGTTCGGTCGTGAGCCAGATCGCCATCCCGTCGCCATACAAGTGGCTCGATGCGCCAGAGATCTGTACGCAGCTGTCAGTCGATGCAGAGCGACGAGCAAGAGGGAGTCGCAGCACTTTGAATTCGATCTCGATAACATAATTGGTCGAGGTTAACGGCAGACGGGACCACAACCATCCCTGGAAGCAGTCACGGGCAATTCGTCAGTCCATCTCCTCCGACCAAGCGGGAGGGCGGTGCATACCATTTGGGACGAGACGGGCCTCGTGAGACGGATATGTTTGTTGGTGTTCTATCGCGGGAGGCCTCGTCAGTAGCGTTTTCCTAACGTGAAAGAATGGCCCAGGACCACGTACGACATACGCATCCGCACCAAAGTCCCACCACCTGGAGCGGGGCAAAGGGGATTTAATATGTAGTCTTTTTCTCGAACCTCACTCTCCACGCGCGACCACGTACCGGTTCTGCAGATCCTCGTCTATGTAGGGGGGATGTATCGAGTGCGTGCGGAGTTGGACGGTCTGCAAAGAGGCGGCATATGAGCGGCGGTGGGCGCCCCCGAGCACGGTTCGGGTCTCATAAGGAGTAAGAATTCACCCGCTCGATGGTCCTGTTCGCCACCTTGGCATCCACGCAATACGCAGAGGGAAGGGTACTCAGGATGGAGAGAAGCGCGACATAAAGCGCGACGAAGCACCGAGACGCCAACAACATGTTCTTCAAGTCGTGACTTTTGAAAGAGCGTTCGAAGACGGTATCAAAGACAGACGAAACGTAGTAGACGACAGCACAGCTTGCCAGGGGGGAAATTTATCGAGGCAAGATTCTCGCAGTGACACCCCCGAGTGCTCGTACTATTCGGCCGCGTAGAATAACAAAGCTCGCTGGTAACTACTCGACGTCTATCATCGCGGATACCGTCATGTATTAGAGCAACAGTAGAATTTCACGTGGGGGGAAAACGGCAGCGCGTCGTACGTGCAAACCATACTCATGCTGGTAGCTCAAACTTTTGTCCTTGCAGTACTCTGCATCGCCGACAACACACACGGAAGCATGGACGTCATGAGTCCAGGTAGAAAGGGGAGTCGAGCAAGAAACGCACTTTGTGACATAAACGTAAAAGAAGTCGAGGTACAGCCCCGTCTGCACGAGTCCAGCTACGACAGCTATGGGATCTACCACATCATCGGCGAAGTATCTGCAACGCCGCAGATGCACGGAATAAGCACGACTTTCACGTGTCCGTGCGGGCTACCCACCTATATATCCAATTGGGGATGTAGAGTGCCCTGTAAATACCAAGCGCGGCAAGGTAATGAGTGGTGATCGTCTCCGCCTCGCCTGTCCGCTGGAGCATAAACAACTGCGGGAAAATGGCGACCGACTCGAGGTATATGGAAAAAGTCCACAGTATCTCCATCGCGGAGAAGCGATAATTGAATATGAGCGCAAGGAGGAGACAGGGCCCAAGCAGGTATTCGATCTTGAACGTGTCAATGGATGGGTCATGCGTGGGCCTGCAACAGGGTGTGTGTCGTCAGCAGGTTCCAGGCAAACACACATGCGCGACTGACCGGAAGCGGTACTTCATGAGATAGAGAATGTAACAGCTGCTAGCGATGAAGAAGATTTTCATGACAAAGTTATATAGCGAGATCCAACGGAAGAAGAGGTCAATGTAGCGCGTGAGGAAAACGAGCACGTAAAGTGCCTGGGTCTTGAGCGAAATGCCTGTGCAAGCTCATCAGCACTCATCCCTGTGCGGGTATGCACACAGAACAACGCACCCCGGCACGATCTGGTCGTTTGTACCTTGTGCACTAGGATGAATATAGACGCCAGGTGCGACAAATCCCCTGTCAGGGCAAGTCAACAGAACAGCATGGTGAACGGGCGTGCACGGACCAAGCAACCGGAAAATATTCATGGTCATGCCTGCAGGGGACGTTGGATGCGACAATCGAGTTCTCCAGCGACGGGAAAATGAACTGCGAGTTTCGTGGAGAAAGTGGCTAGCTCTTGACGTGTCCACCTGGACATACAAATTTGGAAGGGATGAGGTAATCACTTCCCACACCTCCCTTTCTGCTGCCAAGGTGCGTCTCTCCGTTCGACGTCGCTGGCGACGATGTTCTAGTAAAAGAGTCGACCCGCCGACCGTCCCCTGTGCCTACGCTGCCCACGAACCCATCTAAAGTGTCTGACGCCCGATGCACAGTCAAGATCACGCTGTGGTGTTGTTAAGGCCAGACCGACATGTCCAGCTCTCGATGGACTAGCGCGGCTTCGAGCACAAGAGCCCGCTGGCAAAGGCAGAGCCATCATTTCTACGCGTTTACTAGCCGAGCTCGCGCAGACGAGATACACTCTGCTGTGTGTGGTCACTAGACGTGGTTTCTTTTACAAACGCTACAACACGCCGTCCGGAAAGGATAGCGTCGCGCGCCAAAAGCGTCCACGCAAAAGAACGCTGCGTTCTGGGCGCGTGGTTGCGTGCGTATATATGTAGGAGCGTGGGTAGCACCGGAATAGGCTTCAGACGAGTTACGTCGGTCGAGGATGAGATCACACTGCTGCTCCTGCAACTCTGAGCTTTTCACGTCTTCTCGATGCGCATATATGTGATGCTGACTGGTTGGTTCTTGTTTCGCAGATGTCCAGTGCCCTTTTTCAGTTCGTGTGTTGGGCTTACCTCCCAGACTTTGCAACTCGCCAAGTATTATCTGTCATCCACCAACTTTTGCAGAGCACATTACAGATAACACCTCCGCCACCTCGATCACCTGTTTACATTCACCACTATCGATACACCTACGCTGCCGTTGTGCTCTGCTACCTGACATACAACTTTATCGATGCCTCGAGTGGACTCCCGAAGAACTTTTATGAACTCCTTGGGGTCAGCCCACGATCGGACGAGGGTGCACTCAAGTTTGCATTTAGAGCATTTGCAAGGAAGAATCATCCAGATCGGGTAGGGCCGGAGGGAGAGACGGTTTTCATAGAGGTGCGGGATGCGTTTGAGGCACTGAAGGACCCGGTCGTTCGGTTTGCATACGATAGGTGAGTGATGTACTGCGGGGCCGTGTTAGTGTGTGTTATAATTGCATTCAAAGGTTTGGCCCGGACGTCCTCCGTTGGCGGGACTGTACGACGATGAAGGACTTCCTGAGACGGGGTCTGCTGAATTCATTGCCGCGCCATATCATGACTGGAATAGCACTTTTTTTGATCTCTGTGGTGGGCAAGGAGAGCCCAGTTGCAGCTGTGTGTATCCGCTCATTGAGATGAACTAGGCCCATCTGATAGTGATATACAGTGGCGGTATCTGCTGTTCATAAGCGTGTTCGCCCTTGAGCTGTACCTGATGGTCGCTCCCTCGCCCATTGCATCTGGGGTTTCTGGACATACGTTCGTTGACCAGGTATCACCGCAGTGGATGCCGTTTGAAAGCGTATTTCCGCAACGCGTAGCATACCAGCACATCCTGTTTCTGCATCAGGTGTTCCTGCTCATGTCGGTTGCGATATCGAGGGTGGCACCAGTGTTGCTCGTTGGCATGATGCAGACCGATCGAGAGATGGAGGACGGGGCTGTGAGAGCAATGGGAGGCAGGATTGGGGAGCTGACGAAGGGCATCGAGCGAGAACGTGAGTACGCAGATGGTTTTCCGTGCTGGTCTTGCGCTGATGACTGGTAGTATGGCTGATGTTGAACACTGAACTGCAGGTTATCCATGGCGAGGATGTGCCATGGGGACCAGAAGTAGTGGACGAATTCCGGATGGAGGTGTTGATGCGAGAGGTGGAGGACATGGTAGTAGAGAACAAGCTCAAGAGCGAAGTAGGTCCAATGCGGAGTGCATGGGACAAGGCCGTCACAAAACGAGGAGTTCGTGCACGGTCCACAACCTTGTAAGCGAATTACCAATTCATGCCGTCATGCGGATACCTGGCGGAGGAGGTGCTGCCGCAATAGGAGTCGCGATCGATGTAAAGCGCGACGTCGATTGGTTGGCGTCGCCGTGCTTCCATCTTATCTGTGTGCCTGTCAAGATCCGTCCGTCCCGATATGGATATGTGTAACACGTGCTCAGGGCGGACTCTTGTGGCTCTTCAGGTTGTTAAGTGTGTATTTCAGTTCAGTCCCTTCTGCAGACCATTCAATTCTACTGCCCCACCATGCTCCAGGAGGCTGGATCTTCTACGGCACGGCAAAGAGTGAGGCTCACAAGGGATGGCGCGGCTTACCTGACCAGCATGTCTCTTTTCCCCTCTCCCTCAAACTGGGCTCATGCAGTGATCATCAAACAGACTATGCCCGCACAGTCAATTCTTACCCAACAAAGACTGAAAAGGAGGCCATTCTCGCCCATCTCCGTGCAATCCCTGGAAACGAACCTTGGACAATCCCAAAACTCAGCTCTTGGTTTGCCCGCCATCGCAACCCCTCCGGTCTGTCCCAAGTCAACGCCCACCCAGGCTCAGCTTACCTCCCCGCGTTCGCAGGCGATCCGCATGTACCCGTTTTGCTCGACGAGGAGACCATTCGTGAGTCAACGCGTGCGCGCATTCGTCGTACCACTCACTACAGCACCACGGTCGACAGTCTTCCCGAAAATCACCCCACATCACTTGCAGCAACTCCGCGGGCTGTACAAAAAACGGCCTGAGCCTTCGGAAGGCATCATCACCTTTTGGGCAGAGCGTATCAAGGTAGAAAGAGAAGAGGTGGCGGCGTGGATTCAGTATCAGCAAGAAAAGGCAAAAGAAAACGATACTCGCGCCACCCCCGTGTCACCCAAAACATCGTTGCAACACTTGGCAGGGGATATCAGCGACAGTGCGAGCGTTTCTCCCACTGTGCCCGAATTCCCACGACCACACTTGCCAACTCCAGCCAAATCACCCTCGATATCGCCCTACACGAGGATGCCGTCATTACCCCCGATAGCCGTCAAGGTGGAAGAGTTGCGACACCGTCTCTCGCCCGTGTCGCCGTTGGGCATGCCCCCAGCGTTGCTCAACCCGAGATCGCCAAACTGTGTGCAACCTAGCGAGTCTCACTCCGTGTCCGAGGGTCTTCCAACCCTCTCGAGACTCCATCTACAGACGGTACGTCGGCTGAATGCGCTTCGATGCATGTGTTTAGCCAGTGCGACAGGCAAAGCCATCCCCCGTTTCACCATCCTTCTCCAACGTGCAATGGCATGGCAAGGAACTACATCGGGGTGATTCGAGTAGGGTGTTGGTAGCGAGCATCAGAGAGAGCCTTCGGTCCGACACAGCTTCGAGCGAGCCACCACCCAGGACGGCGGACGAGTTTGCAGAAAAGTTTGAAAAAGTCGAGAATATGATTGGAGCGTTTATGGAGAAATACGACGGTGGTCAACTTGCACCGCTCGGTTGGGATTCGAGGAGTGCGTCGCTCCAGGGCGATACTCATGTTTCCGTCTGAAAAGGCCCATCATGATCGTTTCCGCTATGCTAGTACTGTATCCTTGGATGAACATCTAATTATAATGAGGCATACACAAGGTTGCCATCAGGGGTATTTATCGGCCATCGGGTGGTGCCGATCGAAGTGGACAATGGACGGAGGCAAAATAGTGTGATGGCACCCAACCTCGTCCTCCAGTCAACCATGGCCGACACCACCGCCAACGTCTTCAAAAACCCAGATACCCCACTACCAGCATCACCCATCCCCTCCACACCCCTCCGCGCCCTCTCGGAATACTACAGAGGCTCTATATCGACCACCAGGACGTCTCTGACGGAGTCGAGCACCCAAGACCTCGACGAACCTCTCATCCCACTCCCCAGAGCTCGCCCGAGAGCAAGCTACAAGCTTGCCGACTTCATCATACAAAGGACCTTGGGCACGGGAAGCTTTGGGCGGGTGCATCTGGGTCAGTTCTTTGTTTCAAAGAGGTTTCATGTCGTTTCTCTCCTTTCGTTCGCCGCGTTTTGTCTACGAAACTCATCGCACCGTTTCTTAAACCGCGCAGTGCGAAGCAAACATAACCTTCGTTTCTACGCGATCAAAGTCTTAAGCAAAGACAAGATCGTCAAGACAAAGCAAGTCGAGCATACCAACAATGAAAAGACGATCCTTGAGGCCATCCAACATCCTTTTATCATCAATCTCTGGGGCGCATTTCAGGACGATTCCAATCTGTACATGGTCATGGACTACGTACCCGGAGGAGAATTGTTCACCCTCTTGAGGAGGTCAAATGTCCGTCTCACCCTGTTTTTTCGCTCATGTCGGTTGATGTGGCTCGTCAGAGGTTCCCTGATCCGGTGGCCAAGTTCTATGCGGCGGAGGTAGCCCTCGCCCTCAACCACTTGCATTCGCTGGATATCATCTACCGCGACCTCAAACCCGAAAACATCTTGCTCAACTACGATGGACATATCAAGATAGCCGATTTCGGCTTCTCGAAGCGCTGTTCGTCCACGACTTGGACGTTGTGTGGGACGCCCGATTACCTTGCGCCCGAAGTGTGTTTTACCTTGGTCTGTCGTTTGTGCGCTAATTTTGGCATAGATTGTCGGGCAGCAAAGATACAACAAAAGCGTTGACTGGTACGCCCTCGGTGTGCTCATTTTCGAAATGCTCTCCGGTCTCCCTCCATACCACCAACCGGAGCAGAACACTGTTGCCCTGTACGAAAAAATCTCGCGCGGACCGGCGCTCATACGGTGGCCCCCTTTCCAACCACAAGCCACTGACCTCATTCTGAAGCTCATGGAGAGTGACCCGTCACGACGGTACGGTAACATGCGGCACGGTGCCGGGGACGTGTTTGCCCACCGCTGGTTCGCCGAGGTCGACTGGGTTAAGCTGAGGAATAGAGAAATTTCCGCACCATACCTGCCCAAGATCAACGGGGATGGCGATGCAAGCGCGTTCGTACCGGTCTCGTTGTTGCAGATG
>JBBPKC010000111.1:35603-50414 GCA_038089055.1 Tylopilus aff. balloui | reverse complement strand
GCTCATACAATCAAAGAATCGCTGGCGGATTGATGACGGCACTCATCTCGTCAGAGGGGGTATTGATAGATCGCTGGAGATATCGACTCGGCCAGTATTTGGCGTAAGCACTTATCCCGATGAGCAGCGGGAGCGCATCAAATACGTAAAAGAAAGCTGTAAAGCAGCAGAGAATCAGGGGACGGTTGACGTGAAGGAATTGATAGATTTTTGTTGCCCTACCCTCGTGGTCCGCTAGATAACCATTTCCGAGGCCTTGACCGAATTCTATGGTGCGATAGACGCAACGTAACTGTTTCATCATCGTCACCATCACCGAGAAACGTGGGCAAGGAAAAGACGTCGACGAACAAAGAAAAACGCCGAAGTGAAGAAGAGCAATTGCAAAACCTTGGCCCAAGGTTCCTTGAAAGGTTTGACGCCATGCCGCTTCAGACTCCGGTAGACGTAATATACGAGGAGGATGAACAGCCCAAAAGACAGAGCCTGGAACGACAGACCTCCGATGAGGATGTAATCACCGATTCTGTCTGTGTTGCGATCCGTGGAGCTCAGAAGGGAAGCCCCCACGCCCTGTAACCAAAAAGAGGAAGAATTGGGAAGGCATCGGGGAGAAGATCACGCACCTGGAGGACATTGGCGGTGGCATCGCTGACAATGAAGTACGCCGCGGTACGCTCCGGTCTGATCAATGAGTGGCGACGCTCGATGCAGTTGACAACAAATCGGCCATAAAGAACGTAATCAAACGCAAGGTAGTTGGCTGGGGCTAGAAGAATAAACAGAGTCGAAGAGAGATAAATGGGTAGAGAATTGGGATATATGGTTGTCACGATGCGGAGAAAAAAACCGGCTGACATGACTAAAATCATCCTTCCAGTCAGGAAATTGACCAAAACAACAAGACAAGGGGAGCGTACGTGCAGCTGCAATCGGTAAATATAATCCCCACCAAGTACGACTGGCAAAAAGACGAAAGAAAATAACAAACGAGGCGATCGCATAGAGCCCCCCGAAAATACCTGCGGCAGCCTTGCTCGGGTCGTATCCTGTTTGTGTCATTGAAACGATGAACTAACCAAGTCGTACGAAGTACGCACCATATACCAGCTGAACGAGAGTGGGACTAGACGTCGCACTTGGGTGATTAGTCGTGGTACTGGTGGCTGCGGACAGGTAAGGACACTCCAATCGAAGGGCAGAAGCAATGCGGATTCTCACATCGTGCCGCCACGGTACCTATCAGCAATACCAAGCAAAGAAGTCGAAGGTACATTATGGAGGATGAGAAACGTAGAAAATGTGATGGCGATAGCTTTCCATGGCACTCTATATGCTACCCACATGGTACCGCAGCGAGTGGAGTCCGCACTGCTAACCCTGGAAGCCGGACCGCGGAGAAAGGTGGGAAGTTGGCTCGGAATACAAACATAACCGAGGGCAGCTTCCCCCCCCGCACAGGTAACTCCGTTAGTATGCAAACCTCGAGATTACGATTGCAACTAGGCGCCACGGGTAACGAGGGAACAATAGTGTGTATTGCCGTCGTGGTGCTTACCAACCTTTCATCAGACCTCCGTAAATGTGTGCAGCGAGTATTTGTATAGCTGCCCGACGGTCGAGAAGGTAGATCGGTTCCCTGATAGGCCACAGTGAGCGCCCAAGAAAGTGATGTAGGACTTGCCTGAAGTTCTCTGCGTAGCATCAGCGGCCACTTTACCGGTTTGATTAGATATAGCGGTGCCAAGAATCTACTGCTGCAGAAGGGCATCTATAAGCATGACCCGACTTGCTGTGTGCAATGCGACCAGGAACTCTCGAAGTTGTGGCAGTACCACCCACGCACTGGCCCTGCACTGCCCGGTTACGCCAACTAATCTGACCCTGCCTAGCTGTAAGAATCCTCTGGTGGAGGCAAGTCACGCACTCAACTGCTGCCGGAATCCTTGGCTTTGGAAACGGTCACACAGCATAGAAACCTTTATGTGGAGAGACGGACAAAGGACCAATCCACGCTAGTATCAGTGCTACTTTTCGTATACCACAAGGCAAAATAAGAAACGTCGCGCCGAGTCATCTGGACACCAAGTACAGTGTCATCGAAGGCAACATACCACCGGCACCCTTGACTACACCGACCGGTCCAGATGCTTTGATTTCCGTGCAATGAAATCCTGTTCTGCGTCCCCATTGAGCTTGAGCGTTTGCACTTTACTACTCATCGATTGGCTTGCATATGATCGCAGCACGGCCGGTGGCCGTAGGTCCCTCGAGTGATTTGTGCGGCGACGGTGTTTTTCCAGGTTATTGGGACATTAAGACTCATCGAGCGGCGGTATTGTCGCTACATTACGTAACCCCGTTCGCTTCACAACTGCGGACTACCACTACGTTCACCAAATTCTTATGTAGTAGTACTTCTTTAATATCTCGACGAGACAAGAACACTGCATTTCCCCTTATTCAGCAGATAAAATGAGTACCACTGTCCGGGTGTGTCGCAGGATCATAGACGCCCACTGGTAGGCTTTACCCCATTTCCTTACCGCACATGGTGGTATCACCGTGTCACACGCTCGGGCAGCAAACGAGCAGTGTTGGCGGTCGCCGAGACTGCCGATGGGAGCGGACGGCGTCGCAACGCCCATTTTACCGTCTCATGACTCTGCAACGCCGAGTGCCCGTCGGCTTTGGTCGTGGGTAGTGCGGAACTCAACTCTCCGTCCGGAAGCTGGGTGGACTAACCGCGCCAAGTGCAACCCACCCTTCGTGGAGCAGATATTTCCGACATCCACCGCCACTGACGCCTTGGCGGTACGTGAATGCGCATCGTACGATGTGAACAGGAGACAGGCGGCCCGGGGGATTTATCAGTGTGGACGCGTTTGGAACTTTGGAAACCGAAAGTGCGTAGACTGCTGCAAGGCCATTCCATCGACGATTTTTGGGTAGCAGCGACCAACAGAGATTGAGTGTGCTCCCGCGTTTCCATACATACGTTAGTTTCGTTTAAAGTAATATGAAGAATATCGACAGGAACCACGCTGACAGCCTTTGAGGTATGACCAGAGCCGGCTGGTGTCATCTACATTTGAAAGAAGACGAATGTAATATCCATGGTCCTACAGTTAATTCTATTATCGCGCTCACTCTTACAGACGATAGCCCTGTCCTCTCCACTCATAGTGTCGCATTTTCTGCTTCACTGATTACGCTCATCGAACGTCAGGTGCAGGTGATGGATGATCGGATTTACTCGGACTCAAGTCTCAGAGGGTTGCGAGTCTGCAGAGGAAGCCACATACAACGCTCAATCATGTGAAGCATTTGGCGTAACGAAGATGCACGTACCTTTTCGTTGCCATCGTGCACCCCCGTTCCGCCAACTCCAACAAGTATGTCTGTCCAGCATGCGTTGCGAAGAAAAGAACCGCTCGCATTTCTTGCACGAAAATTCACACTGCTTGCCGTGTTGCGCGACTTCGTGACGTAGGCGGTCATGATGCCGTGTGAACGATTCTGGACAACCCATCGTACAGGGAAAGTGCTTGTGTGGTTTTCTTTCGTGTGTCTTTAGATGGATTCGTTGCGTGTACATGCTTTTCAGGATCCGACCACAGGAAGGGAACGGGCAAGGATATGATCTGCATTTGCCCTCTCGTGCGGGTTCGGCTAGAAGAGACTTTCCCTGGCTTGATGGAGAGAGAGTCGGGCATGTCTCATGTCTCACGACCTCATGGCTGTGAGAGGGGGCTGAAGGATGCGAATTGCCGACGACCTGATCGAGTTCTGATGATACAGAAGTGGGAGAAGTTTGTGGCGATGGTCCGGACTGAGGTAAAGTGAACGGACCCATGATGGAGAAGGAACTGTATGGTGCATGGTTAGCACTCCTTCCTTCCGCTGCTCGCTGTTCTGCTGTCCGTACGTAAGATAAACTCGTGGCACTTCAGAGCTCGCGGAATCACCTTGGATTTCCATTAGGTTATTTATCGGGCCCTGTGAACAACGATAGGTCCTATTGTCCGTCGAATACGCTGTGTGATCCACTGCAACCTGGTCAACAGAATCCACAGATTATCGAATGAAAACCACCTTGGGTACCAAAGGCGCCGAACTGTGGGTTGAAGAATGCGTAGATGTCTGTAATGAGAGTCAAAGTGCAAAGCCTGGTCAACGAAGAGTCACGCCACTGACGCGGTATTGAGCTTACCTTCGGTGAACGGACCGGAAGAAATAAGGGATGACGTTTGTGATGTAGGTGATACAGAACCGGATACCACATCGGACTGCCGGGACAGATTTTCTTGAAGAAAAGCACAGAGGGATGCTTCATCCATTATTTCATCCAATAATGCTTGTCCCGCGCTCACAGGGGGGCCATACACGACGATTGTACTACTGTCCCGGTCGTGAATTGTTGGCATAGATGTCACGGTGGTCTCCAAGTGCGCACTACAACCAGATTGATCCAGACGACAGGGAGGATCGAGAGCGTGAAATGGAAGCACTGAATAATAAAAAGGGGGTCATTAGAAAATTCCAGTACGAGAACAAACAACAAGGTGAACCTTCCGGCATGTTCATGAGACTCTGATCAAAGGCAGTGGGCTGAGCGGGAAATATTCTAATGCATAATGTTCTAGGATTACTGTCCGGAGAACGCTGTAGAGTGAGTGCCAAATCGCTGGAATGCGATGAATAGTGGGGTTGCTGCGGACCAGAGCGGATATCTTTGATGCTGGAGATCAACTCTCCGCTGAGAGGGTCCACCTCAATGTCTAGTTCAATGTCCAACTGAGAGTGTAGTGGAGCTAAGACAGGGATGCTGAGAAGCATTTCTCGTCCGTGTGCGGATATCGGAGAGGAAATAAGCGAGATCTGGGGCTATATAAAGTGTGTTCGATGGCAATTATAGAATGGGAACTCCATGGAAAACGGGTATCCCACGATTGATCGGGAATAGACACAAGTAGGAGACCCGCAGTAGCTTATGACCACTGGCCACGCGTCTCTGGCTATGTAGACCCAATTTTATAAGGGTACTTTAGATTTCCGACAGCGTGGAAATGCCAAGTATGTTTTTTAAAGATTTGAATCGGCCACAACGGAAATCTTGCGATAAGAAATGACCGAGGATATTGAAGTGGCCTGTGACATTGTCGGCGCTAATGGGCGCCGCCCCGTAGCCAATGCAACTATGTACACAGACACCCATCAGTGTTAGCTATATTAATGACAAATTTGGTAGGCTTACACATAGTACCACCCAGCGTGGGCACGCTGTCTTACTCCTTGCTGCCGTAAACTTCGGTCTTGATCAACCACCATGCGTAGTGCCTGGCTCGGCAGAGGTCTTGCGGCTGTGAGGACGGCGTACCTTACGTTGCGTCCTGACCGATACGGCCCCCTTTGATGCACAACCCTTCCTACAGATCATCATAGGTCACTAGTAGCAAAGGAAGCGAGATCAATCTCATCATACCTCACAAATGGATCGGATACAGTCATTGGGGTGCGGCGTGGTGCGCTGAGCGTGAGGATGGTACCTGTGAGGTTTGCATAGGCCGCGAGCATCGTGATCTGAGGGGTGCTACTATCACATTGATCATCATGAATTAAGGCGCTACTACTGAGCGACAGTGTGATTCACGAGGATGGGTGGCACCCATAGGGCAAACGTGATGGTTTCTAAGCGAAGCATGTGTAGCGGATCAGTGGATGCGGAAAACGTATCACATACTTTCGACACCTGATCTCACTTGATCGACTTGGTCTCTATCAGTGTTATAGATTCAGTGCAGAATATCTCTAAAATACAGCCCCTCTATTGAGGGCTACACCTCGGCGACGTGTTATCGCGGCTGAGGTGGGGCCACGGCGTCCTGGTACCATCCGATGACATCGATGAGAATTCCAATCATTCGAAGTTGTCGATCCGATGGTTCTTTGCAACAGTGTCTTACCGTACCCTGTACAACGTCGTGGTTCCTTCCCAAGGATGTGCAATTTGACATCTTTTCCAGGTTGAATTTAGGTTGAGGAAGATCGACGTGGGCGATATCTTGGTTGACAACGCGTGCTCTAACGCGTTTAGTATGCGTCAGCCGGACCCTAGAGTGAGGTCTCTCATCTCATGAGTGCCACATTTCATGATCCCAGGAAGTGCGTAGATGATTTGTTCACGTGTTGCTCGGCGAACTCGTCACAGTATACGTTTTGTTCCAGTAGTGGCGACACCAAAGCTTTGTCTCTCCTAGCACTCCGTTTCTGTTCGTTCCGATAGCTGCGAGAAACTCACGGTGAATTTGAATCTCGAATGGCATCGCCCACCTCCATATATTATTCATCATTGCAGCCGATGCTATGTGTATCACATCAGTGGAGTGGACGGTCAATCCAGTTAGGGAACTGATATGGTATCGGCTATCAACTCGAATAGTAAATCGTTTCACCGGTGCTAGGTGGGAAGACCGGCGCTCGGCAACGGAGCGAATGTGCAGCCGAGCATTGCCTGAACGGGTTGCGGCGAACACGCGGACACTGGGCAAAGTAGAAAGTGAGAATGACAACGCGCACCTTTGCAACCATAGTTGTCTCGTCATATCATGGTAGGGCGAGTACGAGCTTGAGATATGCACTATACCAGTGCATGCAAGCTGGAGATGGTGTCAGTGTTCTTGGTGAATTAATTGATACGTATTTATATAAAGTGCCTGCCTGGGGAACACCTGTACAAATGTCAGTTGTGCATCCCAGGCGTGAAATTTTACTGGCAGGACTTAACATCAAATCATACGTTCCTCTCGAAGCTGCGATATAACACACGAGCAGCGCAATTGTTCGGACCATATATGAAGGATCTTCCGTAGGAACTCGTAACTGACAGGATGATGTCGATGTACCAGCGACGAACCCCTTTGTACACATGAGTGTCGTTATCTGATTGTTCCTGCAAATGTCCTGAGTTGATCTGAAATAGATGCTGTGCCCATCGAGAATCCGGCTAGTTTTGTCCGCAGGGGCTATGTCTTGAATGCAGATGGCGCCTTCTTCCGAGCTTGGATATGCCCACAACCAATCGCAGGACAAGTTCAGCGACAAGTGCGTCATCGCCCTGTGGATCGATCGACAGATGGACGGAATCGTAGTCCAAGTCCATCGTTTTCAGTATGCTCCTGACTTTGGTCGTATTCTCAGAAACGGAGCTATACAGACTGCGGACCTGCCAAGTCATTCCTGTGCGACTATGTTCCCGCACAGGTCATTTTTCTTCTGAGTGGGAGCAACGCGGCCGTGCATGGAGAGTGGGGAGGCGCATCGCCATTGCGGCCTAGTGGTCCTTGATTCGACATGGCGTGAGAATACCGGAGCAATCCGCTACCCAACGTTTGCAGATATACCTTACGAGCCAGGTGTGGCTGCTTAGCAGCCGGACAAAGTTTTTCGGTGCGACGACCCAGGCATTCCGGTGAATGTTGTCGCGGACGTCCAGATACGCGACAGAGAATGTAGCAGTGCGAGGCGCTACAGCACGCAAAGTAGCGCCAATCTGGAGCTGCCCGAGTGAATTCGGTATGTAAGTAACGAATCCGTGAAGATGGACTTAGGTGGCAAGAGACGTAACAAACAAAACCCAGCGTTGTTTATTACGAACCACAGCACCACCAACTGTTTTTATGACTCTAGTGGGCTCCGCTTTCGAGTAACCTAGCACACAAAGGGGAGTCAACAACTTGCTGCCATCCACATAAAGTGCCTGGCGGCAGCCTGACCTCGCTGGGGTTCATTACTTAACACTTGACTGAGCATTCAATTATGGACGTTGACGACGGCTATCCAAAGGAATCGAGGAACACCGTGAACAGGCTGAACAAGCGAGGTGAGATTCGAGATTCGAGATTCGGCATAACCGAGCAACAACGATGCTAATAGAATACATTCTTGGACGGCAGCTGTATACGACTACGAAACTGTTCATGGCATCGTCAATGCTGCGTCCGTCCTGCACGTATCCTTCCTTCCGCTCTCACCCTCCGGTATCTATGATAACCCTTTGGAACGCATGCCAGTCATACTGCCTATGATCGGCAAGATCGGTATCTTTCCAGATGGTGGCGACGATACGCCCGTATGCTATCTGCACGGTAAGCACGCGATGCATCGATCAACATGCCGGACAGCGTGCGTCCTTCGATCGTCTCACCCGAGCTCCAGGCCACGTTTCTAGCCGTCTCATGAAGATCTCCACGACCACCACTGCCTCAGCCACCAGCGAAATGGAGGGACTACCCGTGTGCATTGCGGCGACCCACGTCGATGGCCTTGTGCTCGCCCTGAGCCCCTTCTCGCACAGCTACAACTATCGTTCAGCCATCCTCCATGGCATCGCGACCGTTGTCGAGGACGCCGACGAGAAGCTCTGGGGGATGACGCTGCTAACCAACGGCGTCCTACCCCAACGGTGGGAAACTTCCCGGAGCCCACCTACAAGTTCAGAGATGCAGAGCACGAGGATTCTCAAAGTGCGCATATTGAGCGCAAGCGCCAAGATAAGAGCGGAGGGTCCGCACGATGAGCGATCGGATGTTCAGAATGAGGAACTCGTCAGGAACGTGTGGACAGGGGTACTACCGGTATGCCTTTGGATCTGCGGATTTTCACTGGTAAACCAACTTGTTTCGGTCTCAAGGTTTTTGAGGGGTTCTGCGAGCCTGTGCCGAGCGCGTACAACGGTGTACCGAGCGTACCTGGGGCTATCAGAGGGTATCTAAGGCGACAAAATATGGAGAGAAAGAGTCACGCTATTCGTGCTGCGAAGGGTAGCGATCACAGCGTCGTAGAATTAACGTTTGTTTTATCTTTTCAAACGACCAAGGGCTCATTCCTACCAACAGGTTGGAAAACTGAATGGATTGACACTGTGCCCCCCGGGTCTATTTTACACTGTTCGCCGCATGTCCTCTACCGTCTCAAGTCGGTGGTGCGGGAATTCCGAGTCATGAACGTCGTGCTTTCTTCATGCTGATCCCCTCGGACAGAGACTAGGTCAATTTAACTTCCCTCTGAGGACATAGTGTGTCTAGTGTATCGTCTCACAGTGCTTCTGGTAGTCGCCTGGTTTTGAAACCCGACTAATCACCCCGGGTACCCCACCTTTGATCGTAACTTAGCGGTCCCGAGCGGGATATTTTTTGTTGCATTTACACTTATGAACGGGTCATTACATGACACGAAGGCAAAGGACAGTTTGCACATAATAACCGATCCGCTTCTTCCGCATCTATGATTTCAAGCCACGCTCTCGCTTAGTTGCAGTAACCCTGGTCGTCCCGGCAGTCTCAGGATACTGACCGTAATAACTCCCTCGCTCTACAAAAGATGCCTCAACCTGCCCTCGAACTCCAGCTCCTCGACCGACTCGGTGTAATGTAAAGTTTATACCACGGTGTCGATGGTGGGGGTCCCTTGCGCTGTCAGCGCTGCATGTACTGCATTCGGTCAACTCCTTCGATGTCGGCTTTATTCGCAAACAGTGAAACATCATCGCGTCAACTGTACATACAGAAATCCGTACGAAAGCTTCCGCTAGGCCGACTCGGACCGCCCGCAATGCCTCAACAGCCCGGCTAACACGTATGGCATTGCAGCCAGTATCGTCTGTAGCATCCCCTTGAAGCCGAAAGGACTCGCTTGCTGTCGAATTCGACATTACATCCTAGCGGGGAAAGGGTATAGCATGGGACGAGGTCGAATGTCGACTTGCGAATCCAAACTATCTAAGTTCTCCCCCCTGCATGGCCCCGCCGTGGCGTCTAGTAGTCACGGTGCGGCGAGCAGCGGCGTGAACACTCCACAAGACTGCACTGTTACAATCTCGGACGTTTCGCCGGCCAGCCGTTCTGTCCACTTCAATCACACCTTGATGTCTCCATCTACCCACAAGAAGTGCTGATTGGGAGCATTGGAACCAGAATCGGCGTGCGACGGAGGTTGAGTAGCAGGACGGTCATATACCAGCTGAACGGCCAATCAAAGCAAACGGTCGACACACGCCAACAGACTGCAAATCCTGTCTGTCATAAGTTTAGAGAAACCCCCCTACCTACTTACTACAAGCGTGCAAGTACTTAGTACTCTATGTGCGTATGAACGATGACACAAGGCACGAGAAGAAAAGAATGAAAGTGGGAAAAGAAATGGAGAATACCATGCCAGCCATGCAAGAACAAGAAAATGGTCGTACGTGATGAGAGCGGACTAACATACACTTGAAAGCAAAGAAAGGGGACGAGGGAAAACGTGCCACAAAAGTCGGTCTAGCATCGATCCTCGTACAACTGCACTCAGGGAAGCAAGCGCGACTTTTCATTGACAAACGTATCTTGTTGAGCCTGCACCACAAGGTCAACGTGGGCCATCTTTGGTAGCAGTCGCTCATGGAATACTCATACCTCTTCCCTCATAGCGTCATACTGCTTCGCGCGCTTCGCCCGTGTGTACTTACGGTACGCTGCAAACGAAAACACAATAAAGGCGAACAGAGAAGCGAGCGCGATTCGGAACGGCGTCAGGACGCCCTCGCTCGCGACGGTGGCATCCAGCCCGAATGGGAACCAGCCAGTGGAACACGTGGAGGCCCACTTATCATCCGCAACCGCGTGGTGCTGTGTGAGTGTAAGCCGGAGCGAAAATACGTCAAGGATTCCGTATAGTCAGACAAACCTCCAACCGGTAAATAAACTCTGTTACTAAGACCGCCTCTTCGGGGTGATCAAACATATGCAACGTTTTGAACTCGGAGTCTTCAGTGCCGTTCTTGAACTTGAGACGAATGAAGTCGCGAAATTCAGGAGCAGGACCACGGAAAACCTCAAACGACAGGGCGGAAGCGTAGCTGGCTGTGCATTACGTCAGTCGACGCGGGTGAGAAAGCTAGCAGGTCGGCACACGCACGAATCCCAAAGAGTGCCCCGTTGTCATTCTTGGCGTTCAACATAGAGAAGAGAGAAATGAAAGGTTGATAGCTGGTCTCGATGAACAAAAGTCGGAGCGGGTCATCGTCAAAGGCAATTCGCTCGAGAGCCTTGATTATTGGAGAAAGGATAGTTCGTCCCGCGACTGAAACACGTGTCACATTTTTTTGATCGCATGTGAGGGTGCAAGAGACTCACTGTTCCCTATGCCTCCGATGTTTTTGTCGGAGAAGACCGCATTTTCCTTGTAGTTCACCAAACCACGTGCTTGTTCAATCAGTGTCGGGGGAAGCCGGAATGCAAAGGACTGATTGTGGATAAGCTGCGTGTTGAGATAATCGTACACCTATGTCACACCAAATCAGAAATGAAGTGGTAGACCGAGAGCGTCTACGAACATTCCACTGCAATGAAAGGCAGGAGTCAGAAAATGAAACGAACCAAGGCAACTCTTCGGCTTACCATATCAACAAGCGTCGTAGATCTGCCGAACATGTAGTCATGGACCGATTCGAAGAAGTGTTCTGCATCCTTGGCGGCGTGTCTGAACTCCTCCGAAGCATACACCTCGGAAACGTGCTTTTTGAAAGCCTGGACACGTTGTTAATATGGACAGCCACGTGAGATAGCGAGCGACACGCGGACCTTGCAGTCGGTCCATGGTTCGAGTACGCGATCGCCTCCTGCCGTGGACATTGCGACGGGGACATATTGATATCCTCCGAGCGGAGAAACGACGGTAGATCCGTTGGCGAGCTCCATCTTGTTAAGCGGTGTTGGAGGGAATAACCCTTGCAACAAAGCAATACCGGAGTCGAAGATCGCCGCACCCTCACCCCCTGACTTTGCGTGGACGTTAACTTTGTTAGGTGAGATGGGGTGAGAAGGATCCAGAGGCATGTCACGAATGTGGAGTGGTGAGGACGAGTCTAGGTAAGTAGACTTCAGGTAAGAGCCGAGCTGGAACGACTCGGCCTGTCATCAGGGCGCGTCAGAACACACTGACAAGCAAGTAGAAATGACCATGCGTACAGCGCCGAGAGGTGTGGATTCAGTGAGGGATGGTGCATAGCTGTAAGGATCTTGGAGAAACTCTGAACGATCACCATTTCGTGCAATAATAAGGACCCCGAGCAGTTTGGATACCATTGTCGAGTCGTCAAACGCGGGCAGAACGGGACGGGTGAGTCTTGCCGGAAGAGTGCTGCCCAAAGGCTGGAAAGAGCACGGGGAAGAGTGGGTTGAGGAAGTCAGGATCGTTCGAGGAGTTTTGATATCCCCTGCCATGAGGCGGGCATCGCCAAATCACTTAGCGAAGCGACCAAGGGCGATGACGGGACATGCATGGCGAACGTCACGGTCCATTCCCTGCCACGCTTCGAGGTGTGTGGGGGGCATACATGAAGCAGCAGTCCCTGCGACCACCCAACTGCCACTTGTACGTGGTTCTCGGGCACCGGAAGGTTGAAAACGCCTGAAGATCACGTCAGCTGGGGCCACGCCAGGAGAAATTAAGGGAAAGGACAGACTTAATTGTAATCATACGGACTGGATTGGTTCAGGTTGGGCGGACATGCGCAGGAAGCGTGGCGGGTTTGTCTGAAATGGCGGTTTGCGCGGCGCACGTGTCAGACGACTGCTGAGACTGCATCGTAAGCGGATCTACTACCTCTGTTCAGCTAGAAACTTGGACTAGTCGATACGGCCAGTTGGTGGCATCCAAGGACAATAACCTAGCTCGTGCTGGCCGCGCTGGAAGACAAGGGGTGCCTCAAGGAGACGCCGCCTGGCGGACGCAGGTCGGACACGTGCTTGTGGGCAGGAGGAAAGACATGACGAGATTCGCTGACCTATCCGCGGAACCAACTGGTACTAGCGTTGCTGAATACTCAATAAAATGATTTTCATACATGAACTCTCTAGATCACAATCACAGCCCATGCTCTCCTATCAACCTGCGCAACCCTGGAGCACCTCACATTATTTGATTGATCGCAGGGATGCCATGGGTAGCTTAACCGCGGCTTTGCACTGCAACAAGTTCTGGAGCTCAGTAATGATGAATACTCATGGAGTCAAGAAGTCATCCCGGCGGCGACAGCCTCTTCACTTAGTCCTGCTTGACGATGAGTTGGCTGTGCTCGAGAACTCGACACCGGTAGGACGTATCAACGATGAAGCGCAGCCAAGACCGGTGCCGCTTCTATGAAATACAGCGTGTAAGCAATAATTTCAGGCTTCCCTGTGACAAGTTCAGGACATAGCAAATCCACAATGACCTGACCTTTCCAGGTTACAGTTGGATGCTTCGGCTCGTATGACTCGACTACTGTCCACTTCTTCACAGAACACCACAGCATCATAATTGTGTGCTTTTCACTTGTCTTATATTTCCCAAAGCGCTGATCTCGACACCGCTATCGGATTTCATGGAGTAGCCGGTACTTCTCCTCCGTAGTCAGGACCCTTTGGCCTTAGACCGATGCTGGTGTGTTACTTTCTCGTCTTACGCTGTAACTGGCTGACACGCACCCATTCGTGGAAGCTGAAAAGTTCTTTCGCTCACCGTCTGACAGTCGATTACTGTCTTATGGATGAACGGGTCTCCTGTGCATTCCACGAAACCAACAATGTTGAATGCAATGTGGCCCACGCAGACGGGACGAAATCAGTCTTAATCTCCGAGAGCGCTTACCTATCCTTATCACCTTCTTACCTTCGCGATCGAATCCGTCGCTCTCTTGGTCGGCTCTGGCACTGGGTGTCTCCACAGCAACTCCTTTCGCACAGGAATCTACGGGAACCCAGTCATGTTGGATGTAAAGTGCAGGTTCTTGATCCATTGGCGTGATGGAACGATGTAGACAGCTTCCATTTCTGTTGTGTTTGGGACACTGCCCTGTCATCGTATTCGACGGCGACACCAACGCTGCTACACGCACAACTGCATCCCATTCGGTAGGAAAGAAGGTATGCACCGGACCATTCCGCGTCCCTGGACAGTCTTTCGATTTAGCAGAGATCCAGAGCCACCAAGATGAAGGGCACCATCATGCCGGCCGTCGGGGCAGTGCTTCCCACCCTTTCCGGAGCCCCCTTGCCTCTATTATGCTTGCGGGCATGCAGTATACGGGGTCCAAATCTACCAGACCAGGGTACCCCAAGAGGGACAGACCTGTGGTGTATCCCATTCAGCTGACACTCACACACCTGGATGGGTTTGAGTCGTTTTGAACACACCTGCGACTCCAAAGTGGGTGTGAAAGACGTCCACTATGTCGCCCTGCCGATCCGCAATGCCACCCATCTCTGTATCCTGGGCAGCTAGAATGAACCCAGTGAGCTTCTCACCATCGATCCAGTGGAGCCTATTCAAGATCGACAGTGCCGACAGCACCCAAAATGAATAGCAGACCTGTTCGATTGTCATGTCAATCGAAGCCCTGCACAACGAGAAAAAAACACGGTGCTCACGTCAGGCAATTTCTCCGGGCGCCCATTGAGTCCCCCATTCGGAAGCTGCCGCTCTGCCAGCCACCAACAGAGCATCTCCGAATCGACTTCGTCTAGCCTGTCGAGAATCGCGAGCGCAGCTACGCAGACAAAAACTAGGAATTTTTTAAATAAAACAAGCAACGGACGAGGCGGCATGTGAGTGTACATGATGGACACAACATTCGACAGGGTTTATCGTCAACTCACCTTGTGCTGCATGACTTTCTGCGCCAGCGACTGCACCGTAGCCACCATCGAAGTTGCGACACTGACGGATGTATGATACTGCTTTCTCGACGTCTATAGCGTCCAATCGACCGAGGAGGGACAACGCGTTGAT
>JBBPKC010000111.1:25167-35504 GCA_038089055.1 Tylopilus aff. balloui | reverse complement strand
GGCGATGTAGAGGAATCGTGTGTCAATTTCGCCAAAGGTGTCGCCCGCAAACACCCCCGAGGTTTGTTGTAGCGATGCAATGACTGAGGAAAACGGTTGCGATTAGGTTCCCGCACCAGGCGTACACGACCCACACACATTCGACGACGCGGTCGACGTCCAGTCTATCGAGTGCGTCTTGGGTGACGAGGATTTGAATTGCGCTCAGCGTGGATAGGATGTGGGCATCGTGATCTGGGTGTGCACCGAAACCACCTGTAATGTGAGTGACAGCGGAAGAGAAACGGATCGAGTCAAAACCGGAGGACGGGAAGAACGGGAACACACCTGCCTCGTTGTCCCAACAGCTCATCACATACTCAATCATTTCTTCCCGATCAAGCGCATCTTTGTGTCCCATGATGCACAGCGCTGTGAGCCCCCAGTAAACGGCATTCATTCGTAGATGTGCGGTGAGATGATACGTGAGATCATCTTTGTTCTGTTTGAAGTTCAACAGCGAGAAATGGAGCGGAGGCGGAGGCGATCACCTTTCCGAGGGATTGTACGTATGATACATGCAGGGGTACGAGTAGCTTGTCCTGGGTGCTCATTGGGGTACCAATCCAAGATCATCAAACATTCTACTCTGGCGTTGTTCCTGTTTTCGGCTTCTGCCGGTGGCGAGGTCGCAGTGGAAACAGGAAGGGCTGTTGCGCGGAAACGTCTGTACGTGTTGCCCGGGCGCAGTCGTACTGACCTTCGCTACCGTCATTCATTATAAACAGCCGCTGGAGGCTTCCAAGTGCTCCTTGCCTCCGGGCTCATACTACATCTCTACTGAGCTGAGGTATAGTTACACCTTCCTTACTTTGACTTGCTGACATTTTACAGGACTTATTCATTGTTCGTCGCTCCCTTCATACCTAACATCGAGATCAACAAGCGGGGACACAGAATCTTGGACCCACAGTCCGATATTGTGACTCTTGCGATTGGACAGAACCGCCTACTTTACCATGGATTTCAAAGAAACTGTCCCCGTTCAGACCATCAGCTTTTGGGGACGTTGAGAACCAGGTCACAGGTTGCGGTGGCCACGTAGACATCCCGCACTGAACGAGCTTGATGACATCCTTGCCCATCTGACTTATCCTCAGGTCTTGAAAGCCCAATAACAAGATCGCCGGGGAAACGAGGGCTCAACAAGCTCGACTTTGAGAACGGACTCTGGTTCTAAAGCTACCTGAAGCCCATTATAATTTAATTACATAGTATGATCCACAGTAAATTTACAACGAAAGAGAAAACCGAATTATAGTCAAATACCTTTTTGTACTGCCCAACGTTTCCGCAAGACTTAGCTCTGCCACGGTCCATCTCAGACCACCGCTGGCCAACTACGTCTTAGAGAAGTAGTTACGCTTCTCCTGGATGTTCTTCTGTACTTTTAATTTGGGTGCCAGTCTGGCCCGTCGTGGTGACTTGCGACCCCGATGAGTCACTGGGTGACCAAACCACTTCACTGGCCTGTGGTGGGATTGGAGATAAGAGCCATAATACCATAGTGGCTAAACAGGCAAAGTAACTCACCGTATCCCTCGCGTCCGTGTTGTTCAAGTGCTTGCTAAGGGACTCCCGAGTGAGGAGGGTATCCATAAGAGTCTGCCGAAAAATGGGGTCAGCGCATTTCACACTTCGTTCCCGTCGGCGATGCTTGCATTTGTGTAGATTCGACCAAGGGGAATGGCGAACATCCCGAAAAGATTCGCTTCCGGAAGAACAACGAAGGTGATTAAATCTCCCAAAGCAAAGATACTGGCGAAGAGGCCTGTCTGTATAGCACCTCGAGTAAGTCGGCTCAAAACGGTATCCATCCTGCGAAATCGGGTCAAATCGGTACTCGTCTTGCGAACATCGGTTCGCGAGGAGGCAAAGATGGTGACCAACGTGACTAGAGGTCGTAAATAAGAGCATCTGTGTTATGCGGACTGGAAGAACCGAGCGTACTTGTAATGAATATGTCCTCGATGACCGATATGGTCCACCAGGCAATCACGAGGGGGGTAACACGGACTAGTTCGGAATTACTAGACGGTTATGGTCAGCATGAGACAGCATCTCACTTCTTGTGACACTCACACGTGGAGAGTCCAAGCCCAGGTGCCGCTGATCATCCCAAGAATAAACGAAAGAACTGCAAGCAAGATGACCACGCCGTAGAGGATTCTGCTACTGGTCAAACGCCAAATTCTGTGATACCTTGTCGCTCAGTTTATGATCGCCCTGGTACGGCTATGTACTTGCCTTGATCCGAGAAACACCTGCGTCACAAAGGCAGTGAGCGCGTCGCTGATGGCGGTAAATGGGTACGGCCAAACAGCCGCTTCAGGAACCGTCAGGACTAGAAAGGATGGTGACGTGGATATTTACCTTGGAGAGCTGCTGGATTATCAAAGTTTGTAACACTGGAGCGCATTCGATAAGAGTAGACACGATGGCCGACGACGCTACCTACGTATAATACCACCCCATATATATAACTCTATAGAGGCAACTCAGCAGTCAACCAATCAGTGGACGGATAGTGCTCACGCGATACTGTGGAATGTGTCCACAATGAACAAGAAAAGCACCATAAACCTGGATCTGCCCGGTCAAAACTGCGAGCCTATTGATCCGGAACTGACTCGCTTTACCACCGCTCGATCATTGAATTCTAGCGTGAGGGTGAGTGATGGCGAGTTCAGCGTTGTGGAATCTACCTACTTACTCCGATAGTAGTATGCAGCGAACTGGTAGGTGACTAGGCCAAACAAGAATGTATTCACTCATTCAAGCGGATAAGTGAGACGTCGAACCTGCCTGAAAGCGCGACTCACAGTATATGCCTACTTGGAGCGTGCCTGTCACATGATCTCGTCAGTGCGTTCCATGCTACAGATAAACTTATACCCACCAAGCGTCAGCTCATACCCGCCCATTTCGATGCCCCACTTCAAAGAAAGACTGGAATGAAAATTCGAACGAATGTCAGTAACAGGGGTAGAAACATTTTTTCTGGTTTCTGTAACTATTTATTTTTCGGCGTTTGCCGGGGATTCTTGACAGACGTCGACTAGAGCAACTCAGCTGTCCCGTCCTCGCCCTTGTCCTACACGTCCGTGTTTCGTGAGTCGACAAGACGAAAGCACAACACCCAGTTCGTGTCTGAGGTTTTCGTGCGACGCGGTGCCACAGCCTTGTCTCTACCCCGATTTGGTGTTTCTCCTTGGCTACCGTTACGACAACCAAATACCAAGTACTCACGAATATACATCTCATCCTCATCCAACTCGCTCTATATCCCCCAGCTTCAATGCATGCGTCCGAAGTTCAAGGTCCATCGGACATTCCTGCCACCCGTCAGACATCATGCAGCCCCTCAGAAGACCTATTGTTGCCAATTGGGCGGACACGCACACAGCCGATAGGAGTGTCCAGCCAAGGACCCTCGTGCGGTCGAAAAACACAGAGCGAGAGTTCGTTGGGCGTTCCTGTTCTCATACAAATGCTTCAATCTCCCTCGGTGGCGGATAATGCCGTAAGTAACTCCGCCCCACGCTTCACAAGCATTATTGAGGTGGCGTTCCCCGTTCTCTAGGCCCCGGATCAGTCCAGCGTTGCCCCCGTGGTACCCTCCGCTCTTCAGGCCCCAGAACAACCCGACTCTGCACCCTCACCCGTACCCACGGAAATAATTCCTCCAGACCTCACACAGGAAGAAATTGTCGCGGACATTCAACAATCGGGCATCAAAGTGCGCGACTTTGCGTATGAGGAATTTCCTGTCGAGCTGCGCGCGCCTGAACTCTATGATCCTATCCTTGGTTGGCATGTTTATGAATCGATACTCGACAATCCCAACCCTAAGAGAAGCTCACTCAATGGGAAACATCTGCGCAGACTGCTGGACCTTGGTTGGGTATCAGAAGAGGCTGACGGACACCGGTGGGAAGAGAAAGATAGAGAGGCATTAGAAAAGTTTGATAGCCGTCCCAATTATCCCTGGAAGGCTCTCAGTTTGACCAAGCCCAAGAAGCATGACCTGAGAGTGGTGGCAACATCAAGATTTCAATGGGTAAATGCCGAGCAATTGGTCCCTCAATTCGTCAACCGTGGCATATCTCGCGTCGCCGCTGTCCTTCGAGGCTCTCGTCAAGCTGCGGCTCGGTATCAAAAGCGACAGGCAAACGATACCACCGAGACCGAGGAAGACCCTGAACTCTCGCCCCGGTCAAAGAAGAGACGGCTGTCGACTGGTGCGGAATCAGCAGCTTCGGAAAGCCAACCCGCTCCAAGTTCGTCTCCACACTTTTCCATGACCTTGGTCAATGGCAAGCCGCCACAGCAATTTCCGGCTGGACATCCGTCAGATAGCCCTCCGCGTCTCCCTTCGCTTCCAACACAAGGAGCGCTCAGTCGTTCTTTACAACGCCACCTTTCCATGACGTCTGTCTCTTCAGCTGATTCGCGGACAACGTTGACTCAAGGAGCGGACCACGAGTAATCTCTGCCGTTGACATTGCACCACTGGTTCACATTCAGTGCCGATTGTTGGTTGTCGGCAATCCAAGAACATGGTATGTAGGGATTACAGATTTTTTTTATAAACTGTTATTTTGGGAGGTAGCTTCAACAGAAAAGATCGGTAACATTGTATCAGTAATGTATCCAACTTTGTTGCCCTCCTGTAATTTGTCTCAAGTTTTGTTTTGTTTTTTTCACTATTTTACTTCTTTGCACCCCACATATTTCGCCAGAGACACTATAGCGCCACGTTCGTCTCAGTGGCGCCAGTGATGCCAACCCGCCGCGCGGTATTAAGTCATGTAGGATGTTGTCACCAGGACGGACGTACTTGTGCTCTGGGCCTTCAACATTGCTAGTGGCAAGCTAGACATCGGGTATAGCTCGACGAGACAACCTCATGCTATCAGGCCTTGAGATCCGATGATGGGTGAGCCTGTCCCTTCGACGCTTTGCTTGCATATTTGATGATTACCTCTCTGTCGGCGTCGTGGTCGGGCCCAAGGCTGCTGTGCTGACCTGACAAAAGATGTCGCCACCAAAACTGGAATTTTCTACATTGATGGACTAAGCCAGATCGACTCTAGCTCGACGAGACAGCCCTCGAGATCCAACGGGGAAGCTTGACTCTGAGGCAACGCTTTCCACATTCGTTCAGTGGCTGTTTCATTTTCTGTAAGCCAGGCACCGTCACTGGCCCCCGTCATGTTCAATTAACTTGATCAAAGTTTGGTTGAATGACTGCGCGAACGACGCACTGTGCAACGCCCCACGTGGATTTGCTAACGTGTATTCATTTCTACTGCACAGGTCCAGATCGTTCCCTGTGCAGCGTATGTGTAGAGCAAGCGACACATCGAACCGACGGTGGATAGCAATACACACGTGATACTCCAGTTGTTGTCGAACTATCGATCTGTAGTACGAGTCCGTCAGGACTGTAGTACGTGAGTAGGGAGCTATGTGTGGTGTATCGTAGGTGCTTACCTCCAGTCGACGGTGTATGAGACTAGTGGACGCTGCTATCCAGATGTGGTAACCTGGTATAAGTATGGGAAGTTGTCCAAGTGTTCGCTAACTAATGGGATGATCTCCAACACCAGTAACTCTCTTTCCGGGTGGTGTATCAAATCTGTTCTTTATCCTGTTCAATGGGACATACACTGCAGGCCTCACCCCCACTGTGAGCAGGCGTGAAAGGTCTTTCTGCGATCGCGCTTCTCGTGCCACCCACAGGCCTGATCCCTATTCTCCGAGCTGGCGACCCCACTGCAAGCTCGGGCTGTCTCTCCGCCAACTCTGCTGGCCCTCCCTACCCAACTCGAATCCCATCTCACCCAACCACTCGTCTACCTCTTCCCCTCCACCTCGGCGTGCTACCCTCCCCTAGACCCATCCAGGAACTGCACAGACGTCGTCACGAACTGGAGCGATGGCAACTAGCGCGTGTCGCATCCCAGACCGATGGAGCTGGCTAACTTCGAGTGCGCGTATCCCTGAACACGAGCATCACAGGGCGGTGTGCCAAGGGTCGGGTGCCCATTATCAGTGTGGACACGCGGTCGGTGGAGGACGTTCGGGCGGCAATCGAGTTCGCCGTCGAGCATCGCCTCAAGGTCGGCGTCAAAAACACGGGGTAATTCCGTCTCGTGTATGTGTGTGGCGGGCAGGCGCGGGCACATCCACGTGCATGGTGCATGATGGCGTTCTGACGACTGTACGGCCTTATGGACGGATTTTTCTTTTTCTAGCCATGATTTTATAGGGCGGAGTGTTACGCGGGGTGCGTTCATGGTGTGGACACACAACACGAAGAACATTTTGTACAATGTCGCGTCTGTGCCGCAGGGTGCGCCGGGGAACGAAACTCTTCGTGGTCTGTCGGACGATGTGCATCTTGGGATGTCGTTGGCTGATGTCGTTGTTTGTACAGCTTTGACGTTGGGTGCGGGAGTGCAACGGGGGGAAGCGTATCTTGCAGGGATCGAGCATGGACGCACAATGGTGGGTGGTGTCTCCCTGGGTTCTTCTGTAGGCGCTTCTGGCGGATGGTTAGCGGGCGGGGGACATTCCTTTCTGTCGCCCAGCTATGGTCTTGGTAAACTCCTTGTCGACGACCACGTTGACTTTGTCGAGCTGATACCCCTCACGTAAAGGTGTCGGCAATACCCTAGAGATATCTATCGTGCTTTCCACCTGCGAATACCTGACCACAAAGGAGCGCCAAAATTCGAATCTTCTCTGGGCCCTGCGTGGCGGCGGCAGCACCTATGGGATTGTGACCTTGGTCACCTACCGCGCGTGGCCCATAGTTCCAATTCAGATCTGGGAATTTCAGGCAGGCATCACCAACTCCTCCGTTCTCTCGGAGTTGGTCGAGGGTTTTTTGCACTATCAAACCCAACTTACAGACGACGGTTGGTGTGGATACGGTGGAATGTCCAGCCGAGGGGTCAATTTTCAATGTTATTCGCCGAATGTGACAGACGAGGGCAGTCATGAGGACAACGCGGTCATGGCTAAACTTTACGCAGTCTTCGGCGCCTCGTGTGGTCGTGCCTTCGAGCGACATATCTACTGATTCTTGGAGTGGTCCGGTTTATTACGATGATGGAGCGGTGGGCTGTACATATATCATCAGCACGTCCCGCCTTCTATCGCGGGACACGGTTGCGGATCATTACCGCCAAGTCACCCGGCTGCTCGTTGGCTGTGATGTAAGTTTCAAGTGTGTCCGGTCTTTTCTTTTGTATCCTGTCTCTCTTTGGGATGGCTGACTGATCCACGTAGTACCATCGCCAGTGGCAAAGTAAGCCAGTTCAACTACTCAAAGAAAGAATCCAGACGATATGCGACGCGACACCAAACGATGGTGCCTACTTAAACGAGGTATGTCCACTGTCGGCCTGTCTAGCTGAGGACGTTTTGTTCATTGATGTCCATACCCGTCGCGATGTTTGAATTGGTGTCCCCATTCGAGATCGACTGGCAGGAAACGCTTTTCGGTGCATATTATTCGACGTTGAAAGGTACCAGGGACAAGTATGATTCCTCAAGAGAGGGGTCGGATTTGAGGACTGGAATCAAGACCCGACGTGTCGAAATGACAGGAATGTTTCTGGCTGAAAGGTTTTGCTGCGCGCTTCCATGTTCAAATTCATTTCAGTAAATCGTGACGGGCCTGAGTCTCGAGTTTGTAATTTCCTGATTCTTTGGCCACCGGGATGTGGTGTCGTTGACTAATTGTACGTTCTCGATGTCAGCCAGACTTCGGACTATCGCAACCTAAGCCTCCTTTAACAGCTACGGCCTGGCACTCGTCTGTTCGGCTAATTGACACTAAGGTGAAGATCCTTAGCTCGGAGGGTCTTGCTCGCCAGATACAGTGATGCATAGCATCAAAAGCCAAACTGTCAAGCAGCTGTTATGATCGATTGCCAAGGGCACCTGGGCGTATTAAGGAAGCGATTCTGTCACCGTTCTAATTGTATATCGATGATACATTAACGGGACCATCGTTCGATTACCTGATAGACAATTTCTTGAATGACAGGCCAGGGGTCCAGCGGTTCGTGCCAGTGATGAGTCCTCGCTGACGTTCAAGACAGAGCGGGTTTTTATGGTGTACTGCTGCCCACCGGCACATTATCTCAGGTGTGACGCACGTACTTGTGCGACATTGATATGGCGGAAAGACGGGTTCATCGGGGTAGTCAATAGTTGGCCGCAAAGTAATAACATGCTGCCGCAGAGCTCTTCTCACTCGTGGTGCTTGGTGGGGGGCGAATTTGGATTGGTCGTCCCGTATAGCTTCGGCCTCAGGCTCCGGGCAAGATGACTTGACGAGCGCGCTAACGGGACCGCAGAAGGTGTCATTGGTCTGAGGAGCTGGCCGCTGTCAACCTGAGGCACGTTGTGTCCTCGAGGCAATGGCGTGTTGTGGCTGTAACCCCCCGATAGTGCTGGTCCCCACTTTGAGCGGTGCCTGCCACCTCGCGCTGATACAACACTTACTACAGGTCCCACAAAGTTGCAACGTGGATCACTGACGGGCTTTGCCACCGCTATACCAAGCCAGGTGTGTGAACACAACCAAAACTTGAAGGCCGGTCAGTTTGAGTTTGACCTCACATTGCCCGGTCATCAGGACACGAGGAATCCGCCCTGCGACTCGCGCTGAAAACGTGTCTGTCCCTGACGTTTTAGCACCTCGCAGACAACGGCGATCTGAGCTATAGCAGTTTCGACTACCACCGACCCTTACTAGACTCCCTTTTTCTTAGGTCGCGTTCGATACCATGTGGGCACCATCCGATTCTTGCTACGGCGTCTCGGGTTTATTGATCTCGTCCACTGCACACATAGGCCACGTCGTGCTCCATCTCCGAGCCTCGGAGTGGGCGACAGAATCGGAGAAGGGGATTCTGAACTCATGCTCGACATCCTCCCACCGGATCTGGCAGGTGTCGCGTTCGAGGACCTAAGAAAAGAGGTGGCATGGAACGTCATGTATCATCGAGGTACGTTCGTGGTGCTGACATCCTTGTCCACATGCGTCCGGCCCATGCCGTACGATTATTCACGTCGTATCACGCAGGTGGAGAAGTGCCTAGGTTGGTGGCAGTAGAGGGGGACGTCGCGGCGGACGGAAGGTGAGCGAAACAAGCGGCTCGCTAAGGCCGACCGGGAAATATATTCATATTTTCGTTTCCCTCTTTTTCTTCTCTACAGTTTCCCCATATACCGACATCCAGCTGACGAATCTCCCGCACTTCGACCGTTTTCCCCGACTGTCTCTCTCATTCGGACGCGGGTGCAAAGGGTACTCGATCACCCGGTAAACCACGTCTTGATTCAGCACTACCGAGGTGGGGCAGATTACATCTCGGAACATTCGGACAAGACGATTGACATCGTACGCGGGTCCAAGGTTGTCAATGTCAGCCTTGGTGCACAACGTGTCATGACGCTTCGCCTGAAGCGAGACGGCGTGCAAAATGCGGGAGAAAGCGGTGCTGCTCGACCGTCGCAGAAAATCCCATTGCCTCACAATTCCATGTTCGTGTTAGGACTGGAAACCAACGCAAAGTGGTTGCACGCGATCAATCATGACAAGCGTCCGATGGATCTCAAGTCCCCCGAGGAGCGGTTCATGAACGGGGAACGCATCAGCTTGACATTTCGACATATCGGGACGTTTCTTTCGGGAGATGAATCGCGTATCTACGGACAAGGAGCTAAGGGAAAGACTCGCGAGGATGCGCGGCCTGTCGTGAGCGAAACGGAAGCAGTAGCGAGGCTCTTGCAGGCATTTGGTAAGGAGAACCAACAGAGTGAATTTGATTGGGATGCTGTATATGGGGAGGGGTCCGACGTTCTTCATTTTGCTCCGAGGGACGCATGACGACTCACATGGTCGATGGTGGGTAGAAGGTGGGGTCGCCAATGTACGAATGAAAGATGCTGTTATTACGTTTGTTTTTCCGTTCTTTTTGTTGTGAACGCCCTGGCAACAGGGACAAGCGATTTTTCTTTTCTTTTTCTCATTGAACCGTCCGATGGCCAGCGTTGACGTTCATTTTTCCAGGATTTCGGTAACGGCGAGCCAATCCTGTGCACCTTCCTTTTTCGGAACCCAGGGGGTTGAGGTTTTTCAGGGCGGACCGCCGCGTGTGTGATTTCCCGGTCCTCATTCCTTTCCCTGCTCCAGCTTTTCCTGCGGAAAGTCAGAGACACGAGGCTACCGATCGTGCTACACGAGGCTCCTTAATCACTCTCGTCTCACCACT
>JBBPKC010000111.1:4896-16063 GCA_038089055.1 Tylopilus aff. balloui | reverse complement strand
CAGTGGCACGTAATTCAGTCTTTCCTTCGTTTGCCTGGACAGCTATTTATCAAGTCATCCTCCAAGGCACGTGGATGACTCGGTGTGCACCAATCATCGATGTTCAATGCCGTCTTGTTGATGCTATGACTCGTGGACATTGCTCGCAGCGAATAAGTCAGGCTTGCGATTACCTTGACGAGAGGAGGTAATGACACGCCACGGGGAGCGAAGCAGTTACCGAGTCATGACGTGGCCGGTCCCTCGCGAGGCGCGGGGCGGCGTCCAGGTCCAGCCCATCCGGAACAGCCATTCCCGATACCAGTTTGCGCGTTGTGCGTATCGATTTTGGGCAGCAGAAACCAATGTGAAAGAGATGTATGTCTCTCCCACATTGACGAGAGAACGCTTTGCAGAAAGCTAGTCGGGACCAGAATATCGTTTGAATGCCCGGTTAATAGTCGATCGAGCGACAGGGATCCAAATCGTGGGGATATATCTTCCTGGCGTGCGCGGTTGGCCAAGCCATCGGTGAATTACCACCGAGGAGAGACGTCGTACCTAACAGTCAAACGTCAGGGTGAGACAAGGACGAGGTGGGATTAGCAATCGGTTGGTTGTCGTATAGATTTCTTTGCACCGTATCTCCTAAATGTTGCCGGTAACCGAATGCCGCTCAGTGGGAAGGTCATGTGGACATTTCGACTTCGCCAACAAAGGGCAGCCGCCTCGCAAGCTCATACGACCTTGTAACAGGAACTCGCTCTTATCCCCCGTGGTTCTTAACTCCCCAGTGGGCCGCTGAGTTTTTTTTAGCACACTTTAACTGTATCATCTAAGGTGATCACACGCCAAAACTGATTTGAGTATCGTCCATTATTCCTTGGCTTAGATTGCGGCATTTGGAACGTAAGATTCTTGACGACCCTCGAGCTTCCGGGCGTTTTATTTGAACCATCAGTGAACCCCTGCTATTCGTCATGCGTCGTGGATGTGCACGTGCGATAATGGCGACAAAGGGAGAGAATGAAAAGAAACGACGGAGAGTCTGTGGCCTCGACCGAGGATCGACAACTCGGTCGGAGTAATGTCTTGAACAAGACCATCGACGAAACCGTCAGATCCACGATGGTCCGGGATTCAATCTCTACCACGCAACGTGCCGGTTTGCCCATCTTGATCTCAGGTCCGCAAAGTACACACCGGTACGGCTACCTATTCGATATCCAATCTTGTTTCGACACATGATCCCAAGGCACGTTCAACCTCATTCGAGATATGCATCTCATCTCCGCCTTTACATGCAAGTCTCGGACAACGGCTTTCCGTTCAAAAGTTCGCGGTGCCAACGATGTATGTAGCAAAGTTTCCGTGGACCACGTGGCAAAGCCAGGCGTCTAATGTCTTATCATTGACTGCAAGCCTTCTCTCGCACCGGCAATATCTTATCTCCGGGCCCAATCGTCCATCTCTGATGAGTTCGCCATACGATCTCGTTGGCCCCGTGCTGCCTCAGGCACTACGGCTCGCCCGACATCAGGCATCCGCAAAGCTCCCAAAGAGCGTTAATGATATTCAAAGTGAGAACGACACAATCAACCAAACGCCCTCCCGCGAGGAAGAGCGCCTCCTCGCGAGCAACGCAAACATTATGACGATGCTGGAAGACTTTTTCAGCTGGAGGTGAGGATTGTTTTTCACAGTCGGGACCCTATCTGTCCCGGAGTAACCTTACATGTCCATGCAGGAACAAGGACAGGACGTGTAGAACAAGCAAGCTCTCGCGCGCGGAATCGGTCCGCTTTCAGCGGGCCATGTATCGAATCTGGCTCATTTCTGTGCTTTTCGGGCCACGTCGATTTAGTCCGAGGAGTTCTTATGCCGACGAATACCTGAATAATCGCGAGCCACAGCTTGAAGAAAGCTGGAAGGATCAGAAAATTTTCCTTCAGCAATTCTCGACAACAGAACTTTTCCAGATAGACAGATTGGCTCGGTATCTTGTTTTCACTGCACACTGGGCCGTCACTGCAGAAGGAAAAGGCTTGGGAGGGACCCTCTACGTGTGTAGGTATCGGGATTTTTTCTCACCGGTTTCTTAGATCTAATGATATCTGCACAGATGATTGGGACGGCATGTTCCTCTTTGCAGGTCCCCACATTATTCTACGCTGCTGCGAAGATGCGACCACCAGCCACCTACCAACAGAGTATCTGGATGACGACGGCCCATACACTGAGTTTATACAGAAAGCTCTGTCCGAGATCTTTCGAGAACGTCATGTTACTGCCCCAGCTGGATATCTTGGGATCATTCTCGACAACATAAATGGCGAGCATGACCGCTGTACGTCCAGTGATTCTCTCCATCGTATGCATATCTCACCTCAGCTGAGCAGGCCACCACTGTGGCGGTACTGCGTCGCTTCCTATACGTGACTTGCGAATGCTCCCAGATCTGTACAACGAAACTAGTGCGTACTCGCATCGGTATAAAGAGGCCCCATTGGTAACGTTCTCCCTCGTAGACTGGGACCAGCTGAAAGGAGGAGTAGACTGGGAACATCTTGTGCCAGGAAAACTATCCTCCAACATCGTCGAACGGCCGATCAGACAGGCGCTGATAGGCGATTGGCCGAAACTCCTGCATGAAATGTTTGCCTGCAAAGACGATGAATACGCAGGGTGGTCCAAGGAAGATTGGATTTGCAGGGAGTGCTGGTATCCCTTTTTCTGGGACACCCTGTGGCGATGGCGACTTGCACAAAAGAAAAATGGTATGTTAATCGTTCGAAAATATGACGTTGTTCCTCGAGCCGTTGACGCCTCCCCTCCGGTCTGTGCATTTCAAAGACGAAGAGCCCGTGAAGAAAGATTGCAAGTAAGCCTCCCAATGTCATACGTTGTGATTGGCCATAGACCGGATTTCGACGTCTAGATATGGGTATGATTGCAAGGAGCAGTGCCACGACAGTGGCCTGGCTCATGCGAAGCAATTCAATGTGCGAAAGGGCGTCAGTCATACGACCTTCTATATACTCACGTCCCTGTTTTTTGCTTAGCACTTGTGCAAGCCCATTGATAAATAGTTTGAATGAGGATGGGACCAGGTCGAGTGCAACATGTCAGGCACTAGGCTTCAGCCGGAGTCACCGTGGAGTGGTGGTGGTAATTCGTGGGGGATGTATGGTTCAACATGTACCTGCAAATACTACTTGGACTGGGGTCGTCGTGAACCCGATCACTTCCAACTTATTCGGATACACGAACTGCTACTAATAGTATACAGCACCGTTCGTTGTCAGGAACTTCGATTACGACTTGCAGCCCGCGTCAGCCAGATCAGTACTGCTATCATCGTACATGATATCAGCGTCACCTATGACACAACGGCGAACTTGGTCGAACATCTAGAGTATCATAAACCACGGCACGAAAACTGGAAGGCGAACGCAGCGATGGCAAAGAGCGATAGTGTGAAGAATGCCCGACACGAAATCCGCTGAGACTCCCTGTAGTGCGGCCCAAGGTCTACACAAGACACAAGACGTCGCCCCAGACGCCATCGATTCACGTCAGACCGCGAGTGGAAGGGACTTGCTTCCCGCAGCGTCACAAGACGAGTGATCGCCAGTCCCCGGAATCGTCTGCAATACTTTCGACTGTCTGCGCCATTGAAGTGGTTTGCGACAAATCGGTGGCTGCCCAGCCTATTGGGGTGACCTACACAGAGATGGAGCTGAGTAATCGTCGTGTCATGGCAGTGAATACGTAAAAAATACTCACCGCTCATTCATCTTTCAGCTGTGCCTTGAGCGATTCGCGGGTGAGGAGGGTGTCCAAAAGGGTCTTCCGGAGGAAAAGAAAATAAATATCAGATGAGAAGACGGTGCGGTTTCGTTGTGTTTGGGGGGCTCACACGCATTCGTGCAGATACGACCAATTGGAATGGCGAACATACCGTACAGGCTCGCGCTGGGGAGGACAACAAAGCTGATCGGGTCACCCGTTGAGAAAATGCCGGCAAAAAGACTTGTCTGGATGGCACCTTGAATAAGTCGGTTAGGATCGTATCCATCTTGCGAGAACCAGTTCGCGAACGGGTGGAGACAATCACTAGCGTAGCTAATGATTGTGATTCAATACCCTCGTGTCGTGTGAAATTAGATAAACGTACCAGTAATGAGAGTGTCGACGGCGACCTGCATGGACAGCCAAGCGATCACAAGAGGAGTAATGTGGGGATCTCAGAAATTCTAAGCGGTTAAGATCGGCCTCAGATCGTACACCGTTTGCATTTGTGAAGCAAACGCTCGAGTGATCCTGGCCTCGATGCCGCAAATACAGCCCAAAATAAATGAGAATTGCCGACAGGATGATCACGCCATACAAAAATGTGCTGTTGGTTAAATGCCAAATCCTACGGAGCGCAATCAGACAGCCTCGGGTTCCATTGACATCCAGTACACTTGCCTAAACCCCAGATACGTCTGCGTAACCAAAGCAGCGAGCGCAGTATAATTGGGGCGAACGAATATGGCCATATACCCCCAGGACTCATCGAGAAGGTAGTGCGAGTACTTGCCCAGTGCGAGATTACTGGGTTACCATAGTTCGTCACACTGCGATGCACTCAATACGAGTAAACACGATGGTTGCAAAGCCACACACATAATCCCATGCCAAAAATATGACTCTGGAAACAATTGAGTGACTTCCCAAACAATGAATTAAGAGAGCTCACGAGTCTGAAACGTATCCAGAAGGAACAGAAAGAGAACCACGTATCCGACATCACGAGTAAAGACTGGGGACTCGTGGATCAACGACTGACTCACTTCACTCGGGGCGCATCATTAAATTCTGGTGTGTATGAGTTATCATGGATTCACTTGTGGCGAGTCTGCTAGCACTTACTCGCCCGGTAGTACGCCATAAACTGGTACGTGACAAGGCCATACAAGTATGTATTAACTGTTCGGGACAGATTAGTCGGAACGCCCAAAGCAACGTAGGTGATGCAAGTCACCGACACTCACAGAATATGCCAATCAGGAGCGTACCTATTATCCGATTTCGTCAATAAAGACCTGAAATACCTCGTACATACCGATCGTTGTGTCGAACGCACCCATTACCACTGGCAGTTCTGGATCGCAAAGTCGGGAAGGGTTAGAGGAGGATGGAGATGGGGAAAACCCGTTTCTCCATGGCTCTAACAGTATTTCTATGGGTGACACTGGTCCTGACCACTGCCTTCTCCTAGAACTAGAGTCTTGGGAAGTGACCAAGTCGGGATTAGGCACATGAGCGTTCTAGGAATCATGTTTAAATGAATGTACCCACAGAGTGTGTCTGCTCATCAAGCTGGTGCAGTCGTCGATTAGCCACATCACCAACCCCATCCTACTAATATGACCGAATCTGGAAGTCGAATTTGCTCGAACTATGTTACTAACGTGACTGGTGCATGCTGTTGGCGATCCAGCCTGCAGATAAATGATACCTACTGACACTACCCTACATTCATTAGATTCCCTATTATGGACACCAGTCGGCGTGTACAACACGCCGCGCTCCCCTCATCCTTTCCTCCAGTCTTGTACCAACTCGACTGGAGGTAAGCCACATACGCCTATTACACCCTTCACTGTACTGATACATAGTAGTTATTCACGTACCCTCAGTTGCGCGCCTGCTTACACGCGCCTCGGTGAACCCAAGGAACCGACCATCGTTGTGATCAGTGCATATCTGCCCTGCGAGTTTCTCGGTACACCGAGGTAGCTGGGGACATAACCGCTTGTTTGGATGTGGATCAGTGTCCGATGGTGGAGTTATGGTGCTGCGGAGGGAATGGGATGGTCCACTAGCGAGGACACTGTGGCCCATGCAGAACGACCATCGGGGGTTTTCACTTGAGCAAAAATTATGGTCACTAGCAGGAGTAAAATCGTGTGGGTAGTAAGTGGCAGGGGTAAAAGACTTTACCATGACTGAATGTATCCTGACGGGCAGTCGTTTGTACTTTGGTACGATGATCGTTGAGTAACAATGTGATACTACGAGCGGCCACTCCATCGCCATCGTCGTGGTAATTGGTGGCGTCAACATGGCATCGTCGTCGCCCTCACCGTGCGGTAGGGTACCTTGGGGTTGGTGGCTTCGTCGTCATCGTGGTGGCAGTGGCGACCTGGGTTTCGGGCTCGCCATTTCATTGCGTCGCTGTCGTCGTCGCCAGGGTGGTGGTGGTGGTGGTGGGCGCACAAGATCTGTGGTGGTGACGCCCTAGGATCAGCGGGGTAGTCATGACATCACCATCATCGTTCCGATGGTGGTGGTGGTGGTCTGTGGTTGAGGTTTGCGGCTCCATCACATTGGCGTCGTTGTCGTCGTAGTGCCGTGGCAATGGCCATGGGTGCGCCGTCGTTATCGTCGCCGTTGTGATGATGATGGTGGTCACTGCGCCGGCGTCGGCAATGTCCTCGCGGTAGTTGTTGCAGCATGGCGCTTTAAGGCTGGTGGCACCGTCGCCGCTGTGGTAGTGATGACCCCTGTCCCGGGCTGGCCATTCCGTTCATTGTCGCTGTCGTCGCTACGGCGGCGGCGGCGGCGGTGGTGATTAGCACACGGGGATTGGCATCGTCGTCGTCACAGTATCGCCGTCGTCGTTCCAGTGGTGGTGGCGATGCCGAGGCCCCGCTGGGATGTTCGACCGCTTCACGCGCTTGACGGTGTTCGTCAGTTCAGCGCGTGTGTAGCGACGGGTGACACTGGACTAGCCGCGATTGTACAGGGTTACAATTTTCAGATCTTCAGACTGAGATGTCGTCGGCTGGTGAAACACCAGCTGGAATGGGACATCGTAGCATTGTGTAAGGGTCAGGTCACATTGCAGCTTCCCAATCCTATGGTGTTTAGCGGGACCTTACAACAGCGCGGGTTTGCTTCGCCGCCGTGGGGCAGACAGAGTATTCGGCTGGATGCGATGATTCTAGTAACTAAAAGTAAGTGTCCACATATGTAATCCTCCCTGTCGAACATCATATAAGGAACTTCCGGGCCATTGATTATCTACTACCTACAGGGCTGATGAGCGGCAGGACCCCGCAGCCTAGTGATCAGTCTTTCGTTTCAAAGGTTTGAAGCATCTCCCTCCCGCAGAACATAAAGGATCGTGCAAGCGAGAACGACGTGATCAACCAATACCCTTGCGTGGAGAAGAGCGCCTCCTCGAGAGCAATGCCAGTGTTATGACTCCCCTAGGGGATCTGTTCAGCTGGAGGTGATGTGTGTCCGTTCGCGATTCCATCTAACCCGTATACTCTGGACGTCTGTGTTGGAGGACTATCGATCTGTAGTATAGGTCCGTTAGGACTGTGGTACGCGAGTAGGGAGCTATGTGTAGTGTATAGTAGGTGCTTACCTCCAGTCGACGATGTACGAGACTGGGGAAAGTGTGACATACGGTCGCGTGTGTTAGTGGGCGCTGCTATCCAAATATGGTAACCTAGTCTAAGTACGGAAGTCGTTCAAGTGTTCGCTAACTAATGGGATGATCTCCAACGGTTTATTGACTCGACGTTGCGAAAAGGATACCCCGTGCTGGACGAGCAAACTGTCTCGTATGGAATCGTTTCGCTTTCAGGGGTTATGTACCGGATCTGGCTCATGTCTATGCTTTTTGGACGTCGTCGTATCCCGTCGTTTTGTTTCCAAACCTGGTCTGACGGGCGAAGACCTCGTTCGCGCGACAGTATTTGAGTTACAGAGACCAGAAATATGTTATCAAGCGGTTTTCGACCCATGACCTTTTTAAAATATGCTAATTAGCTGAATTTTCTTACATTGTGTAACGCTCCTCGGATGTTACCGGAGCAGTAGGATGCCAGACGCACTCAGACGTCATCTGCCCGACAGGCAGTATATATACCAGACACCCGCCTGTATCTCACATTCTCTTCTTCTCTCTCTGAACGACGTACGTTTAGCACGTTCTGCTCCGAGTGTACCACCGCCGGTGGTTCCACTTTGGTTGCTGAGCGGATCCTCAGAATAACGGACAGCGTCCACGTGAGCCTTATTTTCCAAGCTTTGACGCTGACTTTCCCTCGGATGACTTGGCAGGGTTGTCTCTTTGGAGGTTCTCACATCGTGCTGCGTGTGCTACGGAGACAAGACGGCCACATACCCCGGAGATCAGTGTAGCCCTTCCTAACACTCGCTTCAACTGAGTGATAGACTAACAAGCATGCGCACAGCCGCCGTTGCGACCGGTCAGGACAAACGCCGGTGTGCATATGGTGCGCACACGCAACATTCCTCGCGTAGACAAATCGTACGCCCTCTCCATTTTATTACATCGCGTACTTTGCCTTTCCGATATTCCTGTATTATCGCTTGCACGGATCTCAACAAGATCCTTTCATCCCCTTTGAACCACTATACATTTGACACAGTATATAAGATGTACTTTGTGCTGTCGAGTAGCTCAGTCCGTTATCGCACAACGACTGAGCGTCCTCGATAGCCGTTGAAGCCCATTCGATCTGACCACCATTCTAACACTGAGAACGTAAGGCTACTCGACCTTCTAAATATATAGCGGGGCCGTTCTTGACGACGCCAATGTTGAGCATGATCAGCGTACGACCAGTGGCTTGTTGCTCTGTATGCTCTTCTAACTTATCCGGGTAGGCCGTCCTTGCAGTAAAGAAGACGAAGACTCGAGAGCAAAGAATCGGCGGATGTTGTGGCACATGTGGACGAGAATGGTCACGCCACTAGTCAAGGAACAGCGGACGGCACTGTGCATTTCAGGTGAGAATATAAAACCCGTTCTACGAGTACCAAAACTGAACCTGGACAGCGCATCTGGACCCATTCCCATTGCATCCCCGACTAGTGCGAGTAGACTGGAATCTCTCAGTATCCAGTATACGCATTTCCATCCCTTCTGAGATCGTGCTTAGCGTGAACGATACTGACAGACGCTGTAGACATTCTGTCGACTACACAGAGTCAGGAGACCAACAAACTGGCACAAACCTGCCCAATATCGCTCACCATGACACGCTTCACCAATGTCTGAGCTAGTTGGTGTCTACTTTGACTTGCATTCTGTCGCGCGGCGTTTGGCGCTCGATGCAGATCCATTCGCGCACGTTCAATAGAGTACCGAACGTGTATGAGCGTTGATGGCCCATCGGAAGGTGTAGGGTCAGTCCTCGTCTGCCATCAGTATGTGTCACCCAATGGAAGCGACGAGGTATTCGATAAGACATCCAAGTCCGCGCTTGCGTTTGCGAAGGTCCGTATAGGATTATCTCGTGTCGGGCGAAGCTAATTTGGGCATGCACACAAGATCATGCGCAGCGTATCGACGGAAGTACTTAACGCGTCACGATGAGTTCCGATCGCGAAAGGGTGGTGCGACCTCGCATTCGTTCGAAACATGACTCTTGCAAACCGACTGGCCCACATTATTGATCACCAGACGTTCATTGATCGACCCTAAGCTATCGTTCGCACTTATACGGGTGCTATGGAACACAGACTAAATATGATCATGATCGCGAGTACGAGTGGGATCGGTCGGCCGTTCGGTGTGTATTCGCGTCATTAGTGTGTCCGCTACGGAAACCCTAATCTGGGCCCACCGGCCGGCGCTTTTTTTTTCGTTGGACAGACCAAGACTCACTCGTCTCTCGTATCCTTACGTGTATTGTTCATCTCGATGTACCACAGGAACTTGGCTTGCTCTGTGCCATCGAAATGGCGGAAGCACTAAGTGACACGCTGCACGCGATCCAAGACATTCTAGTACGTAGTATTTTCGGTTCTCCTCGCTGAGGTGGGTATTTATTGGACGGCTGACATCGACTAGGAATACGACGGGATCGAAGTGGGGAACTGTCCATCGACGAGCTCGACATGGGGTGCTGGGTCAGTGCGACCGTGGAAAACTCGATCTGGTGGGAGTAAGGTGTTGCCGAGGAAGTTTTGTCCAATGAAAGCGTCGACACGCGCGAGGGCGTAGCAATACCACCCAAAGAAATTACGGGGCGAAAATGCCAGGGACAAAATCGTTGGAACTCGGACTTTTTGCACCCAACACAGAGCCGGACGCGATACCAGCTCAGAGAGGATGACAGGGGGGATTCCAAGCGGGGTGGACGGCTTGCAGAAAGATAGGTTGGCAAGGGTTCCGCAGTATGGTAATGGAGGCCAGTGGGGAATGATCGTAAATGTTACCAATTGATAGTTGCCTTGCTTGTGAGGTCTCTAGTCCATGGCGCGAAAAGTTAGTTGAACTCCACGGTACAATTCCGTTCGAACTTCGGTACACCACACAAAGTGTAGCCAATTGAGCATGTAACAGAATATTTGTTCGTCGTCACCCCCTCCGGTGCGGAAATGCACCTAAGGTGATAAATCCAGTCTCGGCATATGGCAAGACTCGCGTTCGTCGGAACAAGCTCGAACGGCCAGCTTTGAAGTCTGGACTAGATATCCGACGCACCATATAAAGCTATTTTCCAAGGGGTGCATGAGATCGCGCGGAGTCAGTTCTGGGTGATAAAATCGGTCAATTATTGTCCAAGCATACAGCATGCTGCCCCCACCTGGCAGTTAGCCCGGCACTCGGGGTTGCTCAACTTGTTAGTCACCATTTCGCTGGTTGATGCTCTCTCTCAACCGATCTAAAAAGGCACCAGCGAGTCTGCTCACCCATCGCCATTCAGCCGAGCAACCCCACTTGATTTCTGCCAGCGTCTGGTCAACGACGTCCTCTCCCGCAGTGATCTTCTCTGCCAATATCCTGTCCTGGTCAGGAATAGCAAGCGTACGCGCCTGCTGCAACTAGCTATTCGTGGCGATGTCGTAATCTGAAAATGGATCGCCAATTAGTACAACTTCGTACGGACTTTGCGGGCAACAAGCCCCCGACTATATGGCAAACCATCGGCAAGTTGGACAGGCTAATGGCCGGTCCAGTCGACGTCGTAACATGCTCCGCCTGCTCCACTTCCAAATTGCTTCGATATGTCCTTCTCTGCAGGAAACCTAGCCTTGAATCTCGTCGAGAGGCCACTCGTGCAGACGCTGACATAACTTCGTGAGTCACTAGTCACATTGAGGTTCGCGCATTCAATATGCACTCGATTGTTCTCCAACATTTGGTTCC
>JBBPKC010000110.1:27841-56909 GCA_038089055.1 Tylopilus aff. balloui | reverse complement strand
TTGGAGAAACGGTGGTGCGGTAGGGTGTCCGGAGATGTTTCCCCCGCCGTGAATGTAGAAGATGACACGAGTGTTGGCGAGCTCGGCGCGATCGCCGTGGAGAGCGTAATAGTAGATCGGGATGCGCTCCGGCGTCTTGAGCACGCGGGTGTCGAGGAGGGGGTGTGGTTGAGGGGAAGGGGGGGCGATCTCGATGTGAACTGTGACGTCCGCTGGGACACTCTCCGGATCAGGGAGACGAGCGCGCTGCTCTACGGACTCGGCGGTGCCTAGTTGTAACGACGTTAGAACACTGTTGTACATGGCGCGCATTCGCGTCACAGCGGCCCGTTGTTGGTCGGTTAGCGGGATGTTGACGGACATCATGAGATGTGGACGGCCAGGCCTACGAGGCGCATCCCATGTCACGTTTATAAAGACTGCGGGCCTCTGAGCCCTTGATGTGTTTCGCAGCGGAGTCGCCGAGACTCGGATGACATGAAACGTGGGGTACCCACTCCGATTCTTGCCAGAGGTCGGATCTGTTGATATACCTCGGTTAAACCGTACGGTTGAATCTGTAAGCGGCCACCCACAATTTATCAAAGATGAAGGCGCCACACGTCCGAGCCAATGCACCAAATATGGGCGCTTCGCTGCGAGCGCTCGATAAGCAATAAGCAACACTCCACCACAGCAATACGAACGCGCTGGAGAGAAAATCACTCTGCGACTTGATATTGACCGACGCATAGCAAAAAATAGAAACAGACCGGCTTACATTAAGGAAACAGAATACACCTGGTCCCCAATACTGGATCACAAACTTATAGGCTTTAGAGGGTATCAAGCTACCAGACACCGGAGAAACCAGTAGTGTTCGGAGTCCCACACCACCTGGGACACCAGGGCGTGCGTAAAAGCATTTTTCTTTGGATCGGTCTCCCTGTAGAGGAACCACCATAATGAATTAGATTAGTCGGTCGCTATCAAAAAGTATCTGTAAGCGGGAGCGATGTGTGTGTCACTTTTTTCTGACTAATCTGCCGTGGTCATGACCAATCCAGTGATGGTCACGTGGGATCACTCTATATTTTAAACGTCGAGGACGTTCGACAGCGCGATGGCATCTTTTCTCCGACAAATCTTTCGTCCCTCCTCGCAGCCCTCTCCGTCCCCTCAAGCAGTCTCGTCCTCACAGCTCACTACTGACATGGCCGAATCAAAGACAAAGACAGAGTCCGAATGGCGCGCAGTCCTCACTCCCGAACAGGTGCGTTCATGGCAACGTTGGCATCGATACGACCGCGTTGACGTAAATCTGGGGACGGACAGTTCAGGGTTCTGCGCCAGAAGGGAACCGAACCTGCAGGGACCGGTAAATACGAGCATAACACGGGGGAGGGCGTCTACGCCTGCGCCGGCTGTGGAACAGCTCTCTACAAGAGCAACACCAAGTTCAAGAGCGGTTGCGGGTGGCCTGCTTTCTACGATGGTATGGTTCGCCGTTCGTCCATCGCAACCGATCGCTTATCGCACCCTCGCAGCTATTCCTGGTGCTGTCAACCGGCACGAAGATCGGACGTTTGGCATGCTCAGAACAGAGATTACCTGTAATGCATGTGGTGGTCACCTGGGCCATGTTTTCAAGGGCGAAGGGTTCCGTACACCCAGTATGTCGCGCCATTATCGTTTTAGTCCGTCGACTAAACTGCGATCCAGCCGATGAACGACACTGTGTCAACTCTGTTTCGCTCTCTTTCCAAGAGTAGCGATGTTCACAAACTCGCACGACACTGTACTATACTCCGATCGTGTTTTTGTACGTAGAGATGCTTCAGACATGCGTGTGGCGCAGGGGACAATCAAGGGATCTTGGACCGGATCAAATGAGACTCGTTGCAGGGCAGAAAATTATAGAGAGTTAAGTGTAGTACACAGTGATCATAGCGTGGAGGTGGACTCGAGAACGCTCAGAGGCCTTCCATGCTCTTCATCAGCTCTTCCAGTTCAGTTTGTGAGTTCTTGTACTTGGCGAGCATTTCCTAGACAAAAGGCTTGGAATGCCACGCCAAAGAATGGATGAGCGACACTTGCCTCATACTTTTGCTCCCACTGGTCACGCTCTTGCTCTGCGCGCTGCACCTGACGCTCAAAGTGCTCTGCCTTGACATCGACTTGCCGCAGTCTGGAGACGCGATCAGTGATGGATCTCGTGATGAAGTGTGTCGGACACGACGCACTTTTCTGTGGTCTCCTTGACGTTCTTCTCGGCGGCGTCGAGTTCCTCTTCAAGAAGGACGATCTTTCGGGAGAGACCATCGTTGGTGATCTTTGAGTGCTCGCCGTCGGCCTGGGCAGACTTCGCCTCGGCGAGCTTGGACTCCGTCGTCTCCAGTTCGCCGTCGAGACGTGTGATCTGGTTGTTGAGCGAGGTGATGGTCTGCTCCAACTCGAGGATCTGCTGTTCGTATTTCTTGTTCTTTGCTTCTGCTTCTTCAGCGCGAACGCCAGCAGCATCGGCCTCTGCACGGAGCGAATTGAGTTTCTGGATGGGAGTGTGAGCTGGGCGAGACGTGAAGGAGGCGGACGGACCTCTTTGATCTTTTCCATCGTGTTGGTCGGTCTCGTTAGCACTGGGACGGGGACGGGGACGGGGACTGGGTCGGGTCAGCGTCGAGTCGAGTCGAGTCGAGTCGTGCGAAATCTGCGCGGTTTACCTTTTGTGATCATATCGCCTCGATGGCTGCTGCTCCGGTCGCACAAGAGGGTGAGTCTCCTCCTCGTCGGGTCGCTTTTCGATTCGATTTATATCCTACAGAACTGCCAATCCTCGAGGCTGTAATAAAGTGAGCCCGCTCTCCGTTTCTACATGCTGCATCTGCCCTTGCCCTGCCTAGCATCCGGAACCGGCTCACCGCCCTCAAGAGAGACCGCGCGGATTTCATCAAGCCGTCAGAAGTGAATGCCCTATACCAAGCAGTCGTAAAGCAAGGTCCGTCCTTTCATCGCCCTCCGTCTCCCCACCCAACACCACGGATCAGTCACCAAACTAAACGACATTCGCGACGACAACAACGCCTGCAACAACCGCGTAGACACTACCCTCGCGGATGTATTCCATCTCCTCTCCCTCTGCTATCTCACCCTCGGCCGCACAAAGGAGTGTCCTGCAGCCTACTCCCAATTAGCCTCCATGCGGGTCAGTGACACCGACATCTACATCCCCCTTTCTCTTCCATCTCTTGCTCATCCGGGGATGTTCATCATCTCTCTCGAACTCCCGCGGTTACCGCTGGTCCTGACATTTGCAAGCAGATGCAGTCCTCTTGCCGTTGCACCACTCTCAGTCACATCATGTAGACACCTACTGACGCGACTCTCCCTTTGATGCAGCAAATCATCACCCACATGGACGAATCAGGTCACTACAATGAACCAGATCTTGCCCCATTCCATCGCAGATTAAGTGAACTCCGCTCCATCGTTCAACACGACGCCGAAAGCGGAAAGCATCCTATGGCTATGACAAAATTACTCGAGCGGCAACTCAACGAATGTGGTGCGCGACCTCCATCCCTTCCCCGCTTGTACGCCCCTTGACGTCGCTTTCCATTTGTCGTAGATGCCATCGTGCGGTCTCTACAAGACTCCTTGTCCGAAATATCCGTCGAGCTCATGCCCATCCACGACCGTTTGATTACCCTGCGACGACATCTAGTAACCTTGGCGGCAAAGGAGGGCTCGCACAAGGCAGAACTCAAGTCCCTGGCCGACGAGCTTCGCAAGATCGACTCGTTGAGTATCCCGTTCAGACATCTGCCAAGACAGTGATTCGCTTGACGATCACAACTATATAGGAAGCGCGTCGACGGAAAATTCCTCGGCCCGGGGGGAATCGTGCCTGCTTCACAAGCAGTATGCTCATCCCTCCTCGAGGACTGCTTCGACATCTTGCAGCAGATCAAAGCACAAGACGATTCCATGAACGTAGCCACTTCACTCAAGCCAATTCACGACCGACTCAGCCAGCTTCGCGCCGAACTCGAAAACCTGGTCCTCACCCACCGGTGGAGCCTTCGGGAGACCGATCTATACAATTACTCTCTCAGTCTCCAAGAGATAGACAAGATGAGAATCGACGGCAAGTTCGTGGATGCCGACGGAAACCGCCCACCAGGGCAATACGTGAACATTCCATCCCCTCTTTGCGCTCTGCTTGATGATAGACTGAGGAGTCCAGGTTTTGCTCTACCTTTTGAGGCGATGTTATGGTCTCATCTATCGATTACTCTCGTCGAGCGAGCCCGTATCGGAAGAATTGATGCCGATAGTACGATTTTATCGCTCACATCATGCACGCTGCTCCCGACTCATCCCTCCCTTCTCCAGGCGAACAAGCTCTCCACTGTCAAGAAATGCCTCAACGAAGTATACAAGCACGGCGGACCATTCAGTCCCCGCGATCTCTACCCGGTACGCCCCTCCTCCGTGCATACCACGAGGGGACGTCCCTAACGAGGCCCCCCCCGAAAAGTATCAACTGGCGCTGCACCAGATCGACTCCATGCGCAAGGACGGTAAATTTGTCGGCCACGACGGCAACGTCCCCGAAGGCCAGGGCATCGTGATGGCACACCTCAACGAGTGTCACGAGCTCCTTGAGATGGTGCGTTTTCCCCCTCCCCCCCCCTCCGACCGACCGATCCGTAAAACCGTCGCGTAGCTCAAAGAGTCGATGGACGAGGAGAACAACCAGTTTTACGAGGACGAAGACGACGATCAGATGGACGAAGCATCGGACGGTGCGGACTGAGAGTTTTTCTTCTTTTTTGTTTGCCGTCTTCTCTCGTTCGCCTTGCGATACCTCAATGTGTTGTCAGCCTCGATCCATGTGCGGTTGGGGTCCATACTCGGACACATAGCTTATTCGTAAGGAATAGAACGTTTCTATCATGCTGCGTGGATGCGGATAGGAATCGTTCAGGACCACAAATAGAGACGGAGCAGCCAGCTATTGTTAGCAACATCCACCTTGATGGACTATGAACTGCATGAGCCCACACCATGCCAAACTAGCAAATCAACTGAACAATGTGTTCCCACGTCGATCCGTTCAGCAACGCCTGTCTGATCACGTCTCGCTTTTCATCTACAGCAGGGTCACGCTGCGGAATAAGGATAGTATTCGCCACGGTATAACGGGACACGGGAACTACAGGAAAGCAAGCGGTTTTACGTCCCCCGCCCAAGTGGGTGTACCGTTGGGAACGTCTACGAGGTGAAAGAAGAGACATGGTCTTCGACAACCTTCTTGATTTTGGCCTCTAGTTCAGGCGTCACATTACCGTTCGAGATCTCCTCGAGGAGCGGGGTTTGAGAACTGGTCAGATGTGATCTAAACTCGGCTTCCCATTGAGTGATCTTATCGACAGGGATAGAGTCGAGCTAAAAAGCAGCTGAGACGCAAAGCCCTCGGAGTGGACGGAGTCAACGCACTAGACCATTCACACCGGCGTAGATAATGGGTACTTGGATCTCTATCGGAAGAGGTTGATATTGGCCTTGTTCTTCAAATCATCCATGAGTATAATGCGGTTCACCACGGAATAGAGTACGTACTGAGAAGCTCAATCAACCGGGAACCACGGCTCAGTAAGAAACGAGTGGAAGCATCTAGGTCGGAACCGAACTGAGCGAAGGCAGCCACTTCACGGTACTGAGCAAGGTAGAGCTTCAACGAGCCGGCAAATTTCTTCATGATCTTACTGTCAACGTAAAAGGCAAATTAGACAACCAGAAAAGCACAAAACGTGACTACTCGCGTCTGAGCAGCCGAACCAACGCGAGACACGGAGAGACCGACGTTGATGGCGGGACGAACGCCACGGAAGAAGAGTTCCGCTTCCAAGAAGATTTGACCATCGGTGATAGAGATAACCTGCAGTGAAAGGTGAGATCATTAAAGAGACAATGGAAACCACCGACATTAGTGGGGATGTACGCAGAGACGTCACCACCTTGCGTCTCAATGATAGGAAGGGCGGTCAAGGATCCCCCACCAAACTTGTCGCTCATCTTTGCGGCACGTTCAAGGAGACGGGAGTGCAGGTAGAAGACATCACCGGGGTAAGCCTCACGCCCAGGGGGACGACGAAGTAAGAGAGACATTTGACGGTAGGCAACTGCTTGCTTTGACAAATCGTCATAGATGATAAGAGCTATGAGATGATGTCAGCACACTTACACTATTGCAACCCCCATTTACCCACCGTGTTTGCCATTGTCACGGAACCATTCACCCATGGCACATCCAGAGAAAGGAGCGAGGTACTGTAATGGAGCAGCCTCTGATGCAGTGGCAGCGACGATGATGGAGTATTTCATGGCATCATTCTCTTCGAGAGTCTTGACGAGCTGAGCAACTGTAGAGCGCTTCTGGCCAACGGCAACATAGACACAGTAAAGTTTTTTGACCTCGTCCTTTCCCTCATTCCACCGCTTCTGGTTAAGGATTGTATCGATGGCAACCGCGGTTTTGCCGGTTTGACGATCGCCAATAATAAGCTCACGCTGACCACGACCAATAGGAACCATGGCGTCAATCGGCTTGAGACCGGTCATCATGGGCTGGTTGACGGAACGACGAGGAAGGATACCAGGCGCCTTCAAGGAAGCGCGACGACGCTCGGCAGCTTGAATGGGACCCTTGCCGTCAATCGGGTTACCAAGAGCGTCTACGACACGACCAAGAAGACCGGGGCCCACAGGGACGTCGACAATTTGACCAGTGCGTTTGACGGTGTCGCCCTCCTTGATGAGGCGATCGTTACCAAAGATTGAGACACCAACGTTGTCCGCCTCCAAGTTCAAACACATCCCACGAACACCGGAAGAGAATTCCACCATCTCCTCAGCTATATCATGTTATTTTTTGTGTCCTAGTGGATCGGGAAACACTATACCTTGCACGTTCTTGAGACCCCAAACGCGCCCGATACCGTCACCGACGCCTAACGGTAGTTGAGACAACCGTAAACAATAATGACACTGAAGCTGACGTACTTAAGACGCGACCAGTCTCTTCGACGTTTCCACCCACAGACGTGCCGGAGATGCGGGACTCCAATATTGAAGAGACCTCAGACGCAGCTACCAAAGGGTAAATGGATAAACAAAGAGTGCTGCGCTTTACGAAAAACAAAGTACTGACCAGGCTTGGCAGTAGCATACATGCGCGACGAGAGTGCGCTGTTCTGTTGGATTAACAAAACATATTCAGGCATGCAGAGGTGAGGAAAAGCGAGCGGACGGACTCTAAGTACAGCCGCCAGTGCGACCTTGCGGGCCGAATTTCGTAGGGCGATTCTGTGCATTGTCCAGGAGGCGCAAAGGTGAGGATGAGAGTAGGGAAATCTCGGGTGAACACCAAAAAGTACGCTTTTGAGTCGCCGATTTAATTGCGCCGAGTCGGAGCGTGACAGTGTAACAGTCAGTGGTTTGCTTCGGTCATGGTGATTTGGCACGTTCGCAGCTGGCTCTCTCAGACGCTCCGCAAGGGTGAGCGCGTCTACAGATTCATCCCTTCTATGCCTGCTGACCGTGCGGTTCCAAGCCGCGACTTCTTCCTTCCATTCCGCACCGGGCTCTACCGTAGCTGCATTGAATCTCATCCGCTCCCAACCCTCCCAATATGTCATCGCTTCGGTGGTCGGGAGAAAGTACATTCTAACCTCGCGCGACGTCCTCACCGTCCCTCACCTCAAGGATGTCCGCGTTGGTGACACACTTCATCTTCGCGACCTCCACGAAATCGGGTCACGTGAATACACCCTTCGAGGTGACCCACTCCTCCCACGCAACCATGTCAAAGTGGAGGCCACTGTTATAGAGCACACGAAAGGCAGGATGGAAGTAGTCGTCAAGAAGAAACGGAGAAAAGGATACCAAAAGACCATCAAGAACAAGCATCCGTACACCCGTCTCCGCATTGGACCCATCCAGTTTACAAACCTCCCACTGTCATCATAGCACGAAGAGGTTGCCATTGGTTCTTCTGTTTGAACGGTGCCATTGCATGGTACAACCTTAATCATTGACTGTTCTCGCGCAAAAACAGTATGGTCGTAAGCTATGAGTGGACATTCGGATAAAATAGTTGTATAATTTTAGCATGAATAGAATGCTGGCGTACGTGGGCGATTGTACACACCTGATGTTAGCGTTGCTCAGAACATCTGGTCAACGGGTATAGCACTTCGCATGTTGACCATATTGAGCAAAGCTGAGTTCACAGGCATTGGAACGCCGTATTGTTTCCCAAGGCGAACGAGATACCCGTTCAGAAAGGAGATCTCAGTTGGTCTGCCTTTCCTTATGTCAGATAGCGTCGACGAGATGTTTCCTCTTGTCAGTTGGGCGACTCGTTTGACTTCCTCTACAAGCGCGTTAGCTTGGAGATCATGCGGTATCCGGCCCAAAGGTGTTAGGCTCCTGTCTGGATCCAGGGCAAACGAACCAAGAAAGGCCTGCGTGTCAGCTTCTAATTGCGCTTGAAAGGCGGTGGCAGCTTCCGTGCATATGTCCCGTAGCATCCGTTTGGACGCCTCATCTTTAAATAAAGCACCGTTTCGACAGCCCAGAATTGCTGTGAGGGGGTTCACTACGGCGTTCACAACGAGCTTTTTGCGCATTGCAAGCTGTACGTCCGACATTCGTCTCCATTTGCAGCCCAGCTCGTTGAGGGTGCAGAGGACGGTGACTGTGTCCCGTAGACTGGAATATTCGGCATCGGACGCTTCACCTTGATGCATTATATCGTCGAGGTTGAGCTCTCGTTCGTGTAGTGGCTTGCTCTCGTCTGACAATGATGCTTCAAAGTCTCGCCCGCGGCTGTCCGGAACAATTCCGAACTCGATATCGCCGATTCCTGCATGCACGACGTGTAACGGTGACTTGAGCCATGCACCGTGGGTATTCGATGCCAAGATAAAATGAGGTCTACTTTCGGGGTTACGAAAGAGCTTTTGCACAAGGTCTTCGTAAATACCCATCCCGTTCTGGAGCAGCACGATTGTGCTTCGAGGTGTAAGACGGGGGAGCAGTCGAGAAACAGCACCCGAAGTGTTTTGTGCTTTGGTAGTGACGAAGAGTGTGTCAATGGGGTCGGTCCTCGGGAGTTCAAGTGATGGTAAATTGCGCTTGACCTCGTCCCTAGAGAGGGCTGAATCGAAAGGTATCCCGGCACCAGAGTAGTCACCCTGTTCGAAAACCTCCATATCATACCCGTCGCGAGTTTGTACTATGCCCTGGTTCTCTACCGATATCGCGCCACCAAGGGAAGCTGCTGTCCGAGCTTGACTCACAGACTTGTGTATGAGCGCGACAGAATGTATGTTTGGGAGTGCTGCCCGAAGATGATGGGCAAGGAGGGAGCCAATGGGTCCTATTCCTAGGATATAGAAGCGCATGGTGTCAAGTGCACACTGTGGCAATGTTTATGATAGAATTTCGCAGTGCAATGCAACGCGCACCGAAATTTGTTCCAGACGGAGATGCTAGAACGGGCCGTCCAGGGACGATGACAACTCCTAAAGCCTTATGTCAGCACACTAACAGGGACTAGTTACCCGAGGCACATATTGAAGAGTAACTAAGTAGTAGGCATGTCTGCTAAGGGTTCGCGTCGATCAGCAATACATACGCGGTTCGACCGTTGAACGGGTACGAGTGCTCGCATTCGAGTAAGAATCCACATGCTGAGGTTATATTTCGTTCAATGCAACACACTAGTGACGGAGACGTTACGGATCCCATCCTATAAACACCCTAGAAAGACAACGGTCGCGAGATAAGATATGGACGTGGAACTTGAGCCTCGATTGACCGTTAATCGCAGGCCGCACGAGACAAAGCGCAGGGACGACGAGACGGTTTTGCCGTGACCCGCCGATGTGATGGCGGTGAATACTCGGCGTACACGAAGACCAAAGGACCATCAATTGCCTGCACGTCGCCGTCCGTCATATCACTTTGATTCCTAAACTCATCGATTATAAGAATTTAATTTATGTCCCGTGGAAAGACAGTGAGGTCATCACCAATGTTGATGGCTAAGAAACAAAAACCGCGCTCTCGTCGTTTGCCCGAAAATCCTGAACACATGCCTCAGCAGGGCGAATCCTGTGGCCGCTCCTCCCGATCGAAGGGAAAGACCTGATGTACGGGGGTAAGTAGGCTATTCGCGCTGCGCGAGTGTGCGATGCTGCTGAGGGAACTCGCCTTCTGGTCCTACATGACCCTATACCATAGGCTGTGGTCCACCGAGGGAACGCAGAGTAGTAAGCTCAGGCATGGCAGCAACGGCAAGTGCTTCGTGATGTACTAGAGCGAGAGTCGAATCGAAATGGAAAGTAAGGCGTTGGCCGGGACTCTCATCGGGTATTTCGAAGCCTTTTACGGGGCGCTCGGTGTCTTTGTGGGGCGGAAAGAATCCATACAGCAGGAGCGGTGACAATTGGTGTAATCGGGGTCTACTGCGAGGGCTAACATCTCGGCAGAATTCAGACACGCATGCGCGCCACGTCGTTAGTCCCAATCCAGACATGACCTGGAGTTAGCTTCAAAGTCATACCTGCGTATGGATTCGGGATGTTTCTTATAGTTTTGCACATCGACCTTCGTCGGCACCAAGCAGAAAACATGGATCGTAAGCAAACTTGATCTAGCGAATGCAGTATCTGCGGAGCAAAATCAACAGAGGATAACGTCTTTGTTTTACGCCGACTGAGTCAGGGACAGGCGCCTACTTCGTTGGACCGTCGTCTCCGATCTGGTCACAGTAGTGCAGGTTGACCTCCGAACAGGTACACAAGGACAAGATTCATCAGCTGTTGATCACATTTGTACTTCAAGAATGCGTGAACTAGAAATCCCGAATTCCATGCACGTATACTTACGATGGGTTACTAACTGCCAGTCGGAGCAGTACGCACTCAAAGTCAAGAAGCTGTCCAACACCGGTCAGGCTCCAACAAGTCGGTCGCACTCACCATGAATGCCACTCGACGGTTCATTTGTCCATACATCTTCATGAGACCTCCTACTTGCACGTAACATTTGGTTTTATTCGTGCGGTGAGAGCTCAAATAGAAACATAGGGGATGTCAAACCGTATAAGTTTACCGCGTCCTTAGAAAGCGAAGATGGGGCATTCGCACAGATCGGGCCTAACCACCGTCTCACATAATTCACCAGGGCAACGCACCCTCGTCAATGTCGCAGGTGATCAAGAAAGGATGATCCCGGTCTTATCCTGCGCAGCAAGCAACGAAACTATAGGAGCCTACAATCTATTAGGTTGACTGAACGCACCACAGAGTCAAAGGATGGGCTAATGTTGCGTACATCCAACATTATTATATCTCCCCTTCCTCTGGGGTCTCTGCCCTGTGGGACTTGTCTTCCTTGTGTTCCCGAGATTCGTCAACTTCGGATTCGTATTTTGCTCGCTTCACATACACTTAGCAATTGGTCAGAAAAGCACTGACGAACTCACCTTCTCAGCCCTTTCGCCATACCCTCTGTCTGGATCGCGTCCGACATCTTTGCTTCGTTCGCGTTTTTCACGACTCCTATTCGCGTCCTCGTCTTCGTTTCCATAGGGCGGCGCCTCATCAAATCCACGCCCATACGCATGGTCTCTTGAACTTCGAGGCCGCCGCCTGTCATCCCTCATGTCTCGCTCGTCGCGAAGATGCTTGGAGGATCGATAGTCCCGGTCTCGTTCTTTGTCCCGTTCCGAATGTCCATGGTCACGAGAATATCTGTCATAATCGTCCGCGCGGTGGTGGTGCCGAGAGCTGCGCATATCCCTGTCCCTGTCACGATCACGGTCGCGATCACTACGATCCCTATCACGGTCACGGTCTCTATCATGTTCGTATTCCCGTCCTTTGTCGCGGTACGAGTCACGATCGCGCTCTCTGTCCCTGTCCCTATCCCGCTCGCGTTCTCGGTCTCGGTCTCGGTCTCGGTCTCGTTCTCGTTCTCGATCCCTGTCACCATCACGGGTAGGATCCTTGCGCTTCCTGCTGGTAGTAGACGCGCCATCCTCTGATGCAGCTTCTCGAAGGCGCTCTTTTTGCCTCTTCACAAACTTGGCGAAGGCAATACGACGACTTTCATCGTCCTCCATGGCTTTGTATTCTACCAGATGCTCAATGAAGGGTACAACCTAGGGACACTTGTGAAGTTGCGGGAGTTTACATAATAAGTGAAACCTACAGCCTCGTATGGCATATTGATGTCGATGGGTTCCGGGAGTTTCTTGAGTGCATAACGCAAATCATCTTGCAGGTGTCTTTGTCTGCGTTCGTAACGACGTTTCTCATCCTGATACTTCTTGACAGCTAGATCGTGTAACTGAATTGTGGCTGAGCGACGGAAATAGGTCAGGTTGAAAATACGTACGCAACGAAACACCTCTTGGAGGTCCTCCTCATTCAATTTCCTGCTTGACTCCGGATCCCTTCTCACCCTCTGTTTGAGCTCCTCCAAGGTCGATTGCGCAGTGACAATCGAAACCTTAGTAGCATCCTCAGGCGACTCATTTGGCACTTCTACTCGTCGAATACATTCCTCGACTATGGCGATCTTCGCGTCGAGATCTTGATCGAGCTGGTCAATAACATCCCAGAAGAGTTCTAACGGGTTGGAACCAGGTTTTCCGAGAAGGTTGAGATAACGCTCATTTGAAGCAAACATAGGGTAAACCTGACGCCATTTTGAGCGCGCCTTGATCTTGTTTACATCGACTAATTCTTGAAGGAGAGCCTGCCAGCGGTTAGGTCGCATCCATGCCACGGGATCCAGAAACTGTTTGATTTACCTTGAATGCTTCACGCGCTTTCCTTTCCGAACGGATTTTCTCTATTTGAGCACGCCGCATCTGCTCCTCAAACTCGCGTTCCTTGACTCGGCTATAGTCCTCAAATGCCAGAAGTATATCCAGTGTGGGAAGCTTTCGCAACTCTTCATCATTCTTCCATTCTTCCGACTCAATGACCATGTCGTGGGCTTTGCGCCATCGTGTGAGTACATCGACACCTAGCTCTTTGAAAAGGTTTACGATCTTGGAAATACTGCGTGTTCGAGCCGCCCTTGTTTCTTGCTACTCAAACGTCAGCATGACAGGATGAGCGGCATAATAAATAAATGAGATTTAGTTGAATACACACCACTTCACGTTGCTTGAGTTCCGCGACATATTCTTCGAATATGAGCCTTCTCTCTGCTTCGACCTTTGCTTGCTGCCATATTGGATGTTGCGAGAAGAGTTTGTCGGCTGTGGAAAACGTCGTGTAATGAAAAACGTTGGGGTTGCCTTTGAGCATATTCCTTATCGCGGGACGTAACTTGGACAATCGAGCTTCTCTCTCTTCTTCCTCTTTCGCACGAAGTCCATCAGTAAACTGCGAAAATATTCGTTAGTATTCCGTTTATGCAGGCAATGTAATCAGGACTGGAAAAGGGACACTAACCTTTTGCCAAGCTGTTTTTTTCTCGGCTAGTGTATTCAGTGCTTTGTACAAAGGATCAGTGATGATAGCCCTCATAGTTTGATCCCAACTCCAATCCGCATCAACCCCTGCTTTCCTCAGCAAATGCATGAACGCTTTTTCGCCTTCCTCAAAGGTTGCAAAGCCATTATGAGGGATCACCGGATCATCAGGGAGATTTGGTCGCGCGGGAAGGACACTACCCGAAGAGAATGGGAGGGTCGAACCAGTGTGAGAAACCGTGCCGTTTGTGCCATTTACAAGAATTGTTGAGGTTGGGGTAGCGGGGGCACTGATGGATGGAGCAATAGAAGTTTGTGCGACAGTAGGCGACGCTGCGGGACTGAAAAAAGATGTCATTCCGCAAACTATGAGACCACGGTGAATGGACTTACACGCTGCTGGCCAGCACGAGCTGGCTGCCCTGGGCTTCCTTCTCTACCTTTTCGAGAAGGAGGAGGAGCTCATCTGGCATGTCCCACTTAGATTCCTTTGTTTCCGTCTGAAAATTTGGCTGAGTGCTAGGTGAAACACAAACAACAAACGAATAAGACACACGTTGTAATAGTATTTCCTTCCTCCGGAAAAGTATTCCTTCCATTTTGTCTTGGTCAGAGCACGCTGTGATAAAGTTAAGTAAGAATTATGAGCCGGGAAAACAACCCAAACCTCGAAAGGAGTTTTAAGATCTGTGGTACGGTTGAGATGGTGGTCAAGTTATACGATCGGTGCTCACCATCTGGTTTCTCCCAAACGCTCTCCCGGGTTGCCGTGTTGAACCAGTAAGTCCGTCCTTCTGGATTACGATGTTCGGTCTAACAAAATCGATCAGGACGGGTGGAATGCCGAGGGAGCAGTTGAGACACTGACCCACATGGTGGCTCTGGTGGCCGTAACAAACTTGAGCTCGAGTATAATTTTGCTGCTTTGTCAAAGTGAGGTTGGGTCACACAGCCGACCACAGCCACCGATTTCGAGCGGCGATTGAAATAAACGGGTTAATCAGAAATAACCCCTGTCACTTCGCACACGAGTCGTAGCTGTTCACGTATCTAGGGTGTACCTGCATTCCCCCCTCAGCTCCAGGTCATTTCCGAAACTATAGTTTAACCACTGTATTTGTACCTACCCAGTCCGCTGGTTAGTCGATTCACATCTGACATGGGACAATATACCATTTCGTCCTGCAAAGACGGATAGTCGTCAGCAATCAACACGAATAATGTGAGAGACCGGACGGCGAACCGGGCATCTACCGCCTCTTTCCTCACTGCTCTTTTTGGATCGTCCAATGCCTTGGCAAGGTCCCTCAAAACACGGCGTTTGCAGGGGTGAAGCAAGTCGTAGCGTACAATACCCGGCAGTAGTGCCAGGCACTTCAACGCTGCCGCGCGAACCCTCTACATATCGTCACTGTAGGACCACTGGAACGCCTATGCTATACACCGTCACTCACATGTTCTGGCATGCCAACGACCGTGCAATTTTTGAGCATGGTCGAAACAAGGCTGGAAGCGTACGTTGACAACGGCTTGTCCGAAAAAGCGCTGATATTACTTGAGACTATCTCGATGATTTGCTGGCGTATTTCAGGATCCATAATTTCGAGTCCGCGGAGTAGTAATGGCATAAGCTACAGGGTCATATGTGAGCGATTCAACTAGACAGAATTCTCATGCGCCATGAACGCACGGCGGGTAACTGAGTTCCGTACAATGATTTCGGAACTGCATTTACCAGGGACGCGAGTGCGATAAGATAAGCCGTCTCCCGCTTCGTTCCTAGATCTGTTTGTCGATTGGTGATGCAATAGGAACATCATGAGTGGCACACCATCACCTTTCTCCGCACCGTCTACCACTCTGGGTAAAATAACGTTGAAACATTTCTGCACATGGAGAATCTGGGTAGTCAACGTGAGGATGCCAGCAAATCCTCAGCGCCGTTCTCGCGCACCTTCAGTACCGCACCATTGCGTTTAGTTAGAATTCCGTCATTTGCAACCAAAACCCCGAATGCGCGGGCTGCACTCCAAGCTACGGCCTCGTCATCAAGAAGAGCGAGCAAGGATTCGATGAACGATATCGCCAAAGGATGGGACCGGACTACCAAGCCTCTACTTATCTACGTCCGATTTCAGTAAATCCAAATACGATGGTATGTCATCTCACCCAAACCCAGTTACCTACGGCCTTGCGCCGTACTTCAGATTGAACCCAGGGATTGTTGACAGTGGTCGGGAAGTAACCCGCCAGCATTTCATCTAGAAAATCAGGAATATCTTCACAGCAGGTCATACCCGAGGATGTCACAGGTTGATCTGAATGACACACCATCCGCATATTTGTTTACCAGTGTCGCGAATAGCTCCGATGCAGCATCTCTTTGTGGGGTGGTACAAGTGGATGAATCGCACCACCCAACCAGGTTTCTAAGAAATGCTGATAGTGTGGGCTGTCCTCTAAACTCTGAATTTTTCAGTATCGACACCTGGGAAGGCAAGGTTTGAAACGCATTTTATATCCAGTGACACAGAATGTTATGTACCTCCTTGTGGATAGGAACATGTGCAGCTGCAAAGAGAACAACTGTTTCTCGTTGACTTGCACTAGCATCAACCTGGGTGGTGGTGAATGTCATGACCACAGCGAATGGTAAGTTGTACCAACGTGAAAGGGTCTGAACTCCTCCGCGATGAAAGGAAACTCTCCTCCAGTAACAGCTTTGATTTGACCGTGAAGGAAAGCTGCACACATTCCATCGATAAACCTTTGTTGCTGTCTAAATGGAGCTGTGAGCGTGCGAGCACCCGAGGGTGTTGATAACACACTCAGTAGATAGCACTTCAACAACCAACTTCACAATCCGTGCACACACACGCAGTAGTCTGTGATCCTGCAGGACTCGTCGTTCGCTTGTAACTGCAGCCCCAAGGAAAAGCCGGAACAGGTGCGGAAGTAATTGGTCGACACACTCAGGGACGTCAGGATCCACTCTGCTAACTTTCTCCGCAAGTGTATTTGCGAGGGTCAGGAGCAGTGCGTGTGCATACGCAGCGCTACGCTCGATCTCTCCAGCATCCGTCGTCTTTCCGGATGAATCTTCCTGTGAGACAGACGGAGAGCAAAGCAACTCCAACTTGGCTATAAGTCGAATAACCAAGATTTCGAATAAAAATGGTTGTCTGCAGAGCTTGCTTAAGGTGCAAAGAGCACGCCAATATTCGGTACGCCCAGATCGAGCATTCACCGGAGGAACATGTTCAGGAAGCATGGCGAATAGTGAGGGGAGGGTTTGATCGGCGAGATGGTGTGGGGCCTTGAGGGCAATCGAAGACAGAAGGGATATGACATCAGCGCTGAGACAACATTGGTATACTTTAGGAGAGAGTAAGATGCAAATGTACTGCATGGAGGTACGCACGTAACATCGTCAACTTCGCCAGCGAGCCCCTTTGCAGCGAATTCTCCGGTTTCGAACACCATGTATCTCAGCTCGGTGTCCGTCAGAAGAGTGGAAATACGTGTAATACTTAAAAGTCCACGAACCGCTGGCAGACGCGTTGCAGGAGACTTCAATCCAGTGATCAGCATCCCGAGAATAGCATCCTTGTGGGACGTCAAGAGGGTAGCCGTATCTGACGGTTGTTCCGTCGTTGTCGAGGGCTCCTGCGTAGCCGAAGCTACGAAAGCGTTTAGGAGGTCGGTCAAGAGTATGATTACTGCTGCTCGATTGGACACCTCCCCCGGATCATGAAACAATTCAGTTATTCTGTCGATTGCACTGTTGATTGCATCATTCCCTAGTTTCGCTGGTGTGCCTCAGATAAGTCTTTATCGTCAATCTGACAGTGAGGAGCCTGACGCACAGTGTACGTCGACAAACACACACAGAACCTTCATTGCTTCTTTCGCTTGTGATTTTTCGGGTTCTCCGATAGACCCAAGAGAGTCTGCAATAATCATCCGGACTACGGTGTCGTTGGTATCGTCCGTACCATCTGACGAAGCCGACAAAAGGACGCGAACGAAGGCGTGCAGTGTGCGTAAAGCGATTTCTTCGGTCAAAGAGTCCACAGGTTGGAGGATCTCCGAGGATGGTTTGTTAATGCAGCATGCAGGAATACGATGCCTACCTCGAGTTTTATTGTACTCCAAATTCTCTGCCCAAACTCCCTGGTTATGTCAACCCCATAAACAGGAAGACACGTGGTCATCGTTTCTAGAGCGTCTCGCTGTTTATGATGCATTTATGTCACCTGACGATACCAATTGTAGCAACAGCAAACCTTGGTTAACGACGATCCGAATGCAAGCTTTTCAAGGAACAAAGAGATACCAAGGGATCCAAAAGCTGGGGTTGCACTGAGACATGCTCTGTTTCGGTGCCCGAGTGTCGCATTCCACCCCAGCTTGCAGGTAAACCAGAGCCTGGTTAGCAGGGAACATTAGGACATACCTGAGTGAGCCTCTGAGGTCATCGACATTGACTGGATCACCTGGGCCAGGAAGCCAAGTAATGGGATAGTAACAAAAAATGATGTCGAAATAAGCCTAGCGTGTATAAGGCATCGTTCATGGCTCCGATGATCATTTCGAAGTAGCGCACTTACTTCCACGTGTTTCGATATATCAAAATCCGTCAGAATTACGTGGGCAATTTTGAACGCGATGAGGAGGTTGCGGGGATCTTTTTCGCCGGATGCTAGAACCGCATAACTTGAAACAAATTCATCCCCCATGATTTTAACATGGTTCCTGTGTGTGTTCACGAAAGTGTTTATAATACTATAGACATGGAAGCGAGTTGACTGCACTAGCGACTTCATCTCAACATGCTGGAAGATTCTGAACGAGGGATATGAATTGCATACAGAAATACGAGAGTGGAGCTTACGCCGAAAGAACGTCTGAGACCTCAAGGGACGAAAATGAGGGGAAGGTGACAAGTTGAGACAGTCCGCTGAGTGCTGGTGTGATTGTGTCGGTGTCCTCCAGCTTTGAGCAATAGAACGTGGTCAGGACTCGGACTGGAATATATCATGGTCAAGAATGAATGAAGGGGAACGTCTCCGAACATTCATACCTGCTTGTCTATTGAGCTTGTCCCTAGGACAGCGTTCAATCACCAAAGAAAGCATCTGCACGCCTTCCATAATATGTCAGAAATTTCGACTGGTGCTCCCTAAAGACACACCTTTGGTCCGCAAGTGGTCCTCTTCCGACGTCAAGTATTCGCCAAGGGCCTTGACAATATTGAGGAAAGTGACACTGCCCGATAAGACACCTGAAGAAGACGATCATGATGCGCGAGAACATGAGGTCCGTTGGTGGGACATGCCTCTAACGAGTCTCTCGACCTCGGCGTCCTTTTCTGTGGCTATCCAAGAGCGAACGCTGCGCTCGACGTCCATCCTGGATGAGTAGATCCTGAACGATGAATTGTCAGACAACGCGTGGTGCTATGTAGTCCGAGATCGATTAGATGCAAAAGCGGTTGTCTGAGTCGGGGCAACGCGCCTGGTTTCTTGTTCCGCTCAACGAGCTCAACGCGCGTCGATGCTTGCTGCAACGCTAAAGCAAGCTCGGGGCTGTTGTCAACGGCGACAAGTCTTCAAGGCTTATTTTACGACCTCCGTTCCTTGGTCAGACAAACAGCTACCTCATACAGTCAAAAAAGAAAAGTTCAACTTCAATCCCGAGGTGGTGTTTTCTGCAGATGTCCTCCAGGAATACCTCTCCTATCCGCTCGTCACTTCCAACGACTTGGCCAAGTCTTTTACCACTCCACCGACGCGGGTCCGTATGTTAATACGCGACTTCATCGAAGACGCACTTTACAATCCGCACTATGGCTACTTCTCCAAGCGAGCTACCATCTTCACTGCGCCAGAGGAGGAGAATGAAGGATTCAACTTTAACAACTTCAAAGACACTGCACAGTTTGAGGCGGCTGTCGCGCACCGTTATGTTGAATGTGGTAGCTTGTCAGAGAAAGATGGCCCTGGCAGACAAATTTGGCATACCCCTACAGAACTGTTCAAGGTGTGTGTGGGCCAGTCACCTCCCCTTCCCAATTCTTAAAGTCATTCAGCCATGGTATGGTCAAGCCGTTGCTCAATGTCTCCTGTCCGAATATCTCCTGAAATACTTCCCTTACGAAGACTTCAGGATTTACGAGCTCGGGGCCGGAAACGGCACATTGGCCCTGAACATTCTCAGCCACCTCCGTGAACACTATCCTGAAGTCTATGATCGTACGGTCTACACCATTATCGAGATCAGCGCCCCGCTGGCGAGTGCTCAACGGACCCGCTTACGTCGCGCGGGTCACGCACGGTGCACAGCGAACGTCGAGCACCGGAGTGTCTTTTCCTGGACCAAGACAGAACACGCACCGTGCTATATCCTCGCTGCAGAAGTTGTCGACAACTTTGCTCATGATCTCGTACGATATGACATTCGTACATTGGAGCCATTCCAGTGCCTAGTCGCCGTCGATGAAGGGGGCGAATTTCTACCATATTATACAAGAATCACTGATACACTCATTGCGTCCTTCCTCTCTCTTCGCCAACGCATAAAGCGCCGGCCTCCTTTGCCATGGTACCTTCGCACATCACCGTTGAGAAAAGCACTTTCGACTCTTCCCTTTGCGCCGAACCTATCGCTCCCGGAATACATACCTACGCGGCAGCTCTCTCTTCTTCGTCTCCTGCGCACCTATTTTCCCCTTCATCGTCTACTTCTCACGGACTTCTCCTCTCTATCCGATGCAGTGCCAGGTGCGAATGGACCGGTCGTACAGACAAGCGTGCGCGGGACAATGGTACCCTGTAAAACGATTTTCGTCCGCCAAGGCTACTTCGACATCCTTTTCCCCACCGCGTTTGAACAACTGCGAGACATGTATGAATATGTCCTTGAACAGCCGGTTGGCACCGATGGTGATGTTCTTGATTTGAAGCGTGTCCGTCTATCGCCTTTCGCTTCCGACACATCTCCACTTTCCCTTGACTCTAATTTCTTCTCTTCGCTGTCTCGTCGCTCGCCACTTCATGGTGTCAAGTCTGCGAGCGGACTGCCTGTAGGAGAGAGGAGGAGCAATGTCTTTAGCCATGCAGAATTCATGGCGACTTATGGCGACCTAGACAAGACAAGACTCAGGAACGGGGAGAATCCCTTGCTGGCATATTACAAGAATGTCAAGTTCCTATTTTGATCTAAGCAGGCGCGTAATCTTTTGGTCATAGAGGTTCACCCTCGTGGTCATTTACCTCTTCTTTTTCCAGATGCCAACCTGCCGCAGCAGCCAGATCACGGCGGTGTAGTTCCTTCCCTCACAAAATACCGCCCTTCAATGGTTCGCAAGTCGATCAGCTGATCTTGCACGTGAATAATTCTACCTTAACGGATTTAGACCTGACGTTACTTGCAACTTCATCCTTCATGCCGAAATTTGCAGGCATGGCAATGCCCAAAACTTAATCTCAATTACATTGCCTACCTGGTACATTCCTTCACTCTTCACTCCTTGTTCATTGGCATGAAGAACTGCAATATCGCAGCAGCAAAGAGAACGAAAGAGCGCGCAGATGGAGACAACCCTGCTATTCGTATATCGAGACAACAGCGTTTTTTTGCGTCTCTTGATGGGTCGGTCAGTGAACCAGTCTTTCGTTGATCATTGCCAACTTGAAGGGGAACAGTTATGTGTATCCAACTTTCCTCCACAAGCCGTTCCGACTCGCTAGGTTGTCGCGCCAGGCCTTTCCTCTGTTGACAATCTCAACGTCCGTGCTTTCCTGCTGAGATCGGCCAGTGAAGCTATTTATTACTGCATTCCGAACACTTCTTATGGATGATCAGGGGAGATCCGCTGCATTTGGTCGGTTGGAAAGGCACTTTTTTTTTTCACCTCAGTTAATTGTGGAAGCGAATAACTCTGCGCGAAAAGAACGGTACGCCATGTCCCACGTTCCGAAATGTTGGAGCTTTCAATCCCGACGTATTGATGTCGACCGCTTGCTCTCGAGACACGTTGCACTAGACTGGCTGCGGAGCTGGGGCGATTATCGATCATTATCTAGTTGACGTTAACCTTTCCCATCACTCGGCGTGTCTGACAAAGAAGAGGTTGGTTGTCTCGGTTGATGCTCCTTGACACTTATCTCTTCCAGATCTAGGACGTCCAGAGGATGATTGCAGCATTTTTTGCATGCTTGCATGCTGCGTACGAAGTAATGCCACTCGACGATGTCCCCTACGAAGAACGCGTGGACAAAACCCCATACTCAGCTACTCAGTGAATGGTGTCGCGCGGACGTACCTGCGCGAAGGCGTCGCCTACACGGCAATAGCATGTGCACACCTGTGTCATGATCCTACTCAGACCTAGGCTTGGCTCTGCATGCATTCTGTCTGTAGAAGATGCAACCGACAGGGTGTCGAAGTTAGACACATCGAACGCGCAGGTGGAGGGATACACTAATATTTTCGACCGCGCTGTCAAATCTTTGAATGAATCTCCGGTGGCTTGCGAAACCTAAGAATTCGCGACTGGGCCCCTTCGGTCCCATACGCCCTGGTATGCCGGGTGATATGTTTAATCAAATCCACAGCTGCCATCGGAGTCTAGCTACTGTACTTCTGGCGCTTTTGTGAGCCTGCGTATCGACCAGAGCTAGGCTACTTTGCACAATATGTACATGTAATAATGGAAAGATTCCCCGAGCTCTTTTATTTCTAGTTGTGTACCGGAAGCATGCGGACTTGTAAGAAACCTTCGGCGAAAATGAGGCTGGCCGAACGTGACATAGAGAAATATACCAGCGGGTCGGAGGACCCTGCGAAGGGATGAGGTGAATAACACGAAGGATACGGTACCAAGGAAATGAAGTGTACCTGAGCACTTCGGATACTTCCGCGGTACAGTCTTTGATGGTAGCTTGCGGAGGATCCTGTAATCTCTATCAGTGAGCCTAGTGACCAAATCATCGTCAGATATGCCCGGACCCAGGCAGATGTGGACGACGTCATCATGGCATCCATGGTTCCTTTGTGGGGTACGTTGACTCCAGTCCAGGATAGAGTCCAAGCACATATTACAGTACCCTTATCGATTGCAATGTCGAAAGATGCATCTTCAAAAGACAAAGATCGGACGTCCATCTCGTGCCCTGTAACATACACATGGTGCGTCCAGAATCGAGATATATTGTAATTCGATAGTAGCACGTACATTCCATATCTGGACGCAACCGTGCGTGACGCGCCCGCATCTGTTCGATGACGACTGCTGAATACTGCGAAAGGATGAGAAGGGAATCAAGTCTTGGTTGACGTCTGAGTGACGGACATCAATGTTGACGATGTTCCTGTAACCGTCCTCCCACATCTAGTAGACACGCTCAGTGTCACGAGCCCTGCAAGAGCTCATTTGCCTACGTCTTCCGAGAACTTTGAGTTTCCGCAACCGAGCATCAATATCCTGGCCGTCTTGTCAGGTATCAAGGGACGGATATGGGCAGCAAGGTCGGCATAGGATTTGAACCAGTCGAAAGAGGTATCTGGACCTTCTCTATGGCTCTCGGTTAGATGACCCGCGTATGTATAATGGAGACACACTGGGAGTATCTCGAATTCCTACTGTAGGATGATCTGGGTGTACCATCAAAGTACTATTCATGCTCACCAATACTCTCTGGTGCTATATTCCTCGTTCCTGCTTGGAAGGGGCATGACGGTAGGTGACTACTAAAGCAGACTGACGTAATGCAATTTCCCCCGCGTTCAATCCCCAGGCGACGTCCACAAGTTTCGTTTTGCCCACACATAGTCTGTAAGCCCAGTCGAATATTTACCATGGCAAGCTCATTCAAACTCGCACTATGATTCTCTAGAACTGACATGCCAGTCCCGCAGTCTGCCATCCCAGCTTATGCAGTGGGCGCCTTGTGTGTTACTGGCGGGTTCACAGGCTACCTTAGGACACGTTCTCTCCCCTCCCTCATAGCTGGCGTTGGGTAGGTCCATAATTCTATCAGCTACTCTGGTGATTTACCAAAAGGTCTCGCGTCTAACAGTGTTGGTGCACTCTACCTCTGGAGCGCAGAGCAAATCAAGAAGGGTGCACCGAATGGCATCGAGGGCGCCCTCGGTAAGGCTCGCTACCACTATTCTGGCCGGTCCGTTTACCTCCGGGATGTCTGAATAGGTGCCTCTGCAATTCTGTTGGTATCCTCTCTTCCCCGTGTCACCAAGGGACCAGTCCCCGTCGTTCTAGCTCTCGCTAGTACTGGTGCGGGTATCTACTATGGGAAAACTCTTTATGATCTGCGAAACCATGCTTGAACGGTTCCCGAAAAAGGTGCTACCAAGCTTCGAGCCTTCAAGAGCTGTCGCGTCGTGTTGTATTCTCGTCGAACTACCTCCTATCATTCTCCATGACCTTAGCCCACCATGTGGCCTCGAAGAATGTCAATGATTGTGGTCATCACTGCTCCTCTCGCCTAACATAAACTAGTACATCTCGGACAATCTGTTGACATCGTGTCTGTGCATATGACCGGATAGATTCGGGTCCAAGGCAAGGACAATGAGCGTATCACTGTCAGGCAATCGACTCTGACGACCACCGAATATGACCCCAGCCTCCCAGCGTAGCAACCGATCAGGGAACAGCGGGCGTGCGTTCAATGGCAGAGTTACGAAATGAAGACTTGTCCTGCATCGAGTCTGTAGCGTAGCGTATGCCCAAGATGGTCAGAAAGGTATCGGCCATAAGTGAGAAGTAAAATACCGTTGTTCGATTTGTACTCCATGATTGTAGATGGAGGCAGATTGAGGACCACGCGTATGGTATCCCTAACCGGTGGTCGTATGACCGAGTTGTCGACGGAAAACGATGTGACAGCCACACTCACCTTATTTTTTCACGTACTTTCATGTCTGCCTCGACGCGATTCCAGACGGCTACAATGTCCTCGCTCTGCCGGACACTGATCGTGCACCCGCAAATCTCTGGCCAGTCCTCGCTGTCCTCGTCTTCGTTGGCGCTACCGTTGCCATCTGTCTTGAGGCGACCCTTTCCGCATTCGTCAAACATATCACCGACCACACCACAGACGAGATCCTCCCACACGCGATCTGCGATACCTTTTCTTAGGCGGATAATCCATTTTCCGCCGGTGCGGTTGAGAGGATCCTCCCATACAGGGCGGCGCACGCCAGCATGAAACAAGAGGTAGTCGGTCGTGGGTACGAGCGAAGACGGTGGAGAAAGGTGTGTGTGCAAGGACCAAAAAGATTCGACCTGCCAGAGGGAGGGAAAGGATTAAGGGGAGACGAAATCGAGCGAGAGTGGGAGAAACTGACAGAAGAGAAGGATGCAACTTTTTTGATGCCCTCTTCGTAATTCGTGATCTTATTTCCTGGGGCACGTTGCTGGCGGAACCAGAAAACCCAGCTGGATTGATTTCGATCCGGTGCGTAAGCAGGGAGTGAGGAGATGGATATGAGTACGAACATACGTGTTCCGGAGAGGGTGCACTGCGACAGATGAAGGAGACGTGCCAGTGGTCCTTGTTAGCGCAGGCTCGGGATCACGGTTGGCTAGAGAGGTGGAGAAGTGGCGGCTTGCGGGGAGACGGGGTCTGGGAGAGTCCTGGCTAGTCGTCGCAGTGGTAGTCTGGGTTTGCTGGGTCGAACTAAAGCGAGTCTGAGACTGGGAGTGGTTCGAGAAATAACTAGCCATTTGATAACTGAAGCAATAAAAACAGTACTAGTGGAACGATGCAAGCAGACTAGAGCTACAGGGGAGTTACGTAATCATGGTTACAAGTCGGGATTGAGATCCAAGTCCAGGTCAAAGACCGTCTGTGTCTGTGTCCGCACCTCGTGTCGGTACGGATTAACGCCTGGTCTGTCGCGTGTCGGTTGCGTCGGCTTGGGCGACGGGGATTGGGCTGCTGGAGTGAATAGTAGACTCGGGTCCAAATCACGAGAGGGCTCACGTTTTACGCTGTGACACTCTCCGAGTCCGCCAAGTGGCTTTTCGACATTCAACCGACCCCTTCTCATCTTCTCTTCGTTGGGGAACGGTGGGAAGAACAGAGGAACAGGTGCACCGTGTACCGCACTCAGCGGAGAATTCGGGTCGGGCATGTTTGGTGGTGCCGACGTGAACGCACTGAGCGACTGGGCGTATGCGAGCAATTCAGGGTAGGGAATCGACGCTACAGATCATGGACCGTTGTACACCTAGACGATCTAGCAAACATATGCTTACCTTCTTTTGCTTTTTGTATGCCTTCGATTCTCTCCTCGCCCTCCCTAACCACGGCTTCGAGCTCCCACTTTCCCTGCTCGATACGTTCGACAATGGAGCGCCATCTTGCTTCGAGCACACCGATCTCTGCGATGAGCTCCTCGATTCGTTTCTGTCGTCTCTGGTGAGCGGCTGTCTCTGCCAACGCGTGTGCAAGGGAGGTTTCGGCATTAAAAAAGGCGGAAATGGGTGGGGGAGCAATGCTGGGCCTGGCATGCGGATGTGGTGAAGACAAGGACTGGAAGAGGGTGTTGGAAAGTGTGGAGATCGACGCGAGCGGTGCTATGAGTGCGTCTGTCATGGACTGCGACGAGGACATCTTGGTGGAGCGTTGGTCGGTGCGGGTCGGGCTGCTCGGGGGGACGATACTACTCCACGATCATCTCTGTTGTACCCGTTCTGGGGCCACCCAACAACCGTGCAGAAGTCAGCTGTCCTGACTGTGTCCTCCGCAAGAACTCGGCTTTATCTACGCAAGACTTCTGGCACGTCCGTGGACACTACCATAAATGCTCACCATTGGACAATCTAGCTTACGCGCTTAATCAGATCCTCACGCTTCGGACTCGTAGGTCCATCTTTATCGTGTCCGTCAGAGGGCGGGTGAACTTCCAAAGTGCACCGGTCGAGACACATATGTAATTTCCGCCCAACGCATCAGCGTATTGCTGGCCCACTGGCAAGCAGTAGTTCCATGAAATCCGTATCAACGGAAGCAATCTAAACGGCATTAGTGCTCCCGCTTCGTACGATCAGCGTCGGACGAAGCGACAAGTCAGGCAATGAAGCTCTAACATTGGCCCGTCATCGAAATTTGTCACCAACTACTTGGCCAAGACTCGTTCTATGAACCGATTCCAGCCAGCTGGTTGGTCCCGATCCAACGAACGGCACCTTTACTATTTTCTGCGTCGATGGCTTGGTCTATGAGAATGCATATAAGTCTGCGAGGTCTTCATTGCGTCCTCTTAACTCCCCGCCATTTTTCGTCTGCATGTCTCTTCCTGATAGAACCACTGTCCTCATCGTTGGTGCTGGCCCGACAGGACTTGCCGCCGCCCTCTCTCTTCTTCATCATGGCTTTGACGACTTTATTATCGTCGATGCCATTTCCCAGGGACAAAACAGTTCCAGAGCCGCCGTAATTCATGCTGCCACTCTGGAGGTGAGCTTACCATTTTCCTCGACGTTATTTCCTCGTGTCTAAACTATTACGTTATAGGCATTGGACAAGATCGATTGCGGAGACAGCATCATTTCGCAAGGCACTAAATCTACTTGGCTCAGCATTGGAACTCGCTCTACAAAGCTTTTTAGTCCCCGTTTCGAGAGTCTCAAAGCATACACCCGACATCCATACGCTCTCATCATTCCTCAAGGCGTCACGGAACGTACACTTGAGAAGAAGCTAACCAGCTTCGGTGTCACCGTCCGTCGACCTTTGAAAGTGGTCGGACTGAAGTGCAATGCGGAGAACCCACGACTCAGCGATGTCACATTTGAGGATGGAAGGATGGTTACGGCAAAGTATGTGATCGGCGCGGACGGTGCGCGCTCTGTGGTAAGGCCTTTTTGCATCTTTGCACTCGTCATTGCCTCACACGACGCTCAGGTCCGAATCATGGCCGGGATAGGTTTCTCTGACCCAATGATCGTTGAAGGAGAAACAGGCAACAACCTGGCGCAGATGGCTCTTGCTGATGTCACTTTCAACACCACAGCCACGACTAAGTTCACGTCGGGTATCGCATTGTCCCCAAGGAGCCTCTTCATTTACCTCCCCTTACCATCCAGCCTCAACGAACTCTTAGCCGCCGAGGGAAGGGCCCCGATTTCCGAAAGAGTATATCGTATTGGCTGCGGTGTACCCTTGGAAGAAGGCGAGATTCCGCAGTCGCCTTCCAAGGAATACCTTCAAAGCCTCGTGAACCGATTCGGACCATATTGCCTCGCATCGGATCCGGCCGTGAACCCCAACAAACCAACGTGCATCAAAGATGTCGTCTGGTCTTCACGTTTCCGTAATCATGCTTCCATCGCTGATACTCCTTTCTCTCGTCTCGGCCCTGGAGAGCCAAGCGAGGGCGGTGTCATCCTCCTCATTGGTGATGCTGCTCACATCCATTCTCCTGCCGGCGGACAGGGGATGAACCTCGGGTTGCGGGATGGTGTTTTTCTTGGCGAAGCACTGACGAAACACATCCGTGCCGCCAAGACCGAGCCGCTCTTCAAAGCGGATGCAATTCTGCGCGAGTTCGCCGCAACGCGACGCGCGCGCGCGCTCGAAGTGATCAAGCTTACGAAAGGGATTCTAGCGGTCACAGGCATGAAGTACCAGGAGAGAATGTCTTGGTGGTGGCCGTTCGACTCTGCGACGATCCGCGCCTGGGTGTTGTGGATGCTTCGATACGTGCCATTCGCTCAAAGGAGGATGGCATGGGAACTAAGTGGGTTAGGTAGGAGATAGAAGGCTGGAGATTTGGAAGTTCTGCTTTTTGCGCCCGTACCTTTATCGGCAAGACCTCGTCTTTCTGTCGTGATACACTGCCGGTCTCCACAGTATTCAGCACATTTCTAATCTACGCACATCGAAACTGCTTTTTTTCCGTATATCCCTTTTCACATTGAGTGCAGCTTCAGGCGCCCTTGCATCCTCCGAAGTGACTTCGAATACCTATTGCTTGTCCGATAGTCTACAAAACGTAAAGAATAGATGAACTGGTATACCTGCTAGTGTGTGAGGGGTAGTAGTTGTTAAGTGGGGTAAAATCGCAATCACTGCGCCCAACCAGGGTGCTCTCTTTTTTTTCCGGCCCTCATCGTGCCATTATGGCTTGCGTCTTCATCCCCGCTTCCAGAATAGCCCTTTCAAACGCCTTCATGTGTTCGTCTACTACGACGCGTCCATCCCTTCGCGAAATACCCTCGGCCTCCCACTTTTCGATCTTCAACCGGCTCCTCTCCGCGCCTTCTGTCTCCATCTTCCACTTGGCAAGCTGGTTCTTCACAGAGCGAATCTTGCGTCCTGCGTCAGCGGTGGCAGCGCTGTTTACCTGAGACTGCTCAGATATAATCGTGAGTGATGCAAGGAAGGACGCGGTATGGGAGCGCATATGAGTCATCGATGGGAGGGCAATATTGAGAGTGGATATGGACGACTGGGACTGCTGAGACGTCTTGTTCATAGGATTCGACGAAGATAG
>JBBPKC010000110.1:1619-13500 GCA_038089055.1 Tylopilus aff. balloui | reverse complement strand
ATGTCGTCTTTTTCCTGTTTCGCTTCTGATCATTCGTGTCTCATATGGCACCATCCACAAAGAAACGCAAAGAACCACCTCTCAATCGCACGCTATTAGATTTCTTTTCGAGTCCTAGTGCGGTGAAGAGGGCAAAAGTGAGAACGTCACAACAACTAACGCCTGGTGTACGACCAGCCAAGGTGGCATCCACAAAAATAGTTGTCATCAATTCTGACAGTGACGAGGCCGTCCATGAGAAGGAGAACGGGGTTGGATGTAGTCGACGGGCCCGAGACGCAGAGGTTTCTGAAGAACTTCGGTCTCCGAACTCAGCAGATTCAGAAGACAAGGATCCCTTTGGTGTGCAGTCAGCGCTGTTGCGACCCCCTAATCCATGGATCAAGCCATCGAGTAACGGTTTCTGGCAGACGTTCCAGGGCTTCTCTTCGAAGGCAGACCAGTCAGCGTCTGTGTCTGGCATTTTGCTGGAGCAAACCTCCATCAGTTCGTGGTTGCCGTTTTGTTGGGTTGGGATGGCCTCAACATGTCCTGCACAGGGAACAGATTGCCTGAGGGGAACCAAACTAATTCAAGTACACACGAAAACACATCTGCGGTGGCAGACGGCGGGCCAGGTAATGACCTCCCAGACGACGAGCTTCCTATTGGAGAATGGGCCGTTGGAGACGACGAACTTGTTCCAGAAATGTTGGACAGTACTGGGGCCGAGGTCGAACATTCCGACGAACAACTCTTTTGTCCGGTATGTGGTTTATACTTGACAAGCACCCTCGTTTTTGTGAGTGTGACAGCTAGACGAAGTCACGTCAGACTGACTCTGGCTATTCCTCGCTGACCAGGAGGCGGAGACTCATGTCAACCAGTGCCTCGATGCAACGACCTTGCAAAATAACACCATCGTCGTGGAAAGATGTTCGTCGATCCCAGTGCCAATGAAACCCAGCTTGACAACCGAGCACGACGATCGAAGTACCGCCCTCAAAGGAAAAGGAAATCTGTACACCACGCTAATGAATTCACACAAGGAGAATGATTTTTGGGTGGAGGCGGATGGTGCCTCTGATCGTGATTTCAAGCCGACCCAGGGACACCGCAGAAAAGCTCCGTTTTACAAAGTATTGCAAGGGATGCCAATTGCAGTGGATGCCTTCTGCTACGGCACCATTCCTGGCGTCACGGCATATTTTCTGACGTTTGTTTAACCGCCCACTGTCCATGCGTCCGGGCTGACAGAACTGCTAATAGCCACGCGCATTCCGATCATTACACGAATCTTGGGTCCAGGTGGAAGAGTGGTCCCATTTATTGTTCAGGTCAATGCACGTGTAGCTTGTTGAATGTGGGCTAACGTTCCGCAGAGGAGACCGCCAACTTGATTATACACATGCTCGGTGTAGATCCTAGGTGGATCTATCCCTTGCCATTAGACACACCGACAATGATACCCAATACTGGAGGTGTGAATGTGACCCTGATAGAAGCCAATCACTGTCCTGGTTCTTGCCTGTTTTTTTTTGAGGGACGCCAAACAATCGACGCTGGTGACAGCTCTTTCAAGACTCCGTACACAGGGTCATCGAGAGTCTTCCGTTACCTGCATTGTGGTGATTTTCGCGCCTCACCACGTCATGTCCTCCACCCCGCTGTGAATGGAAAACACATCGATCATATCTACCTAGACACGACGTATCTGGACCCGAAGGTTCGTTGTTATTTTTCATTTAGCTGTCGAGAGATTCAGTGTCTGGAACAGTACATATTTCCACCCCAGCCCCTTGTTATCTCTGCCTGTGCGGAGTTAGCCCGGAAACGGGTGATAGCCATGTTCGATGATGGCCTTAGTGCTCACATAAGTCGGAACCCCACGATAGATGCATGGATGAAACCTTCGACTATTGTTAAAAGGGAGGGACAGCAGATGCCGCAGGAGCGCGTCCTTGTGATAGTAGGGTACATGGGGTGCTCGTCGTTTTGGCTAATGGCTAATCCCACTTCTAGGACATATTCAATTGGTAAGGAGCGTATTGTCAGAGGTGGGGTTGTTGATCCTGTCATCTCAGTTGAGGCTGACCCAGACTTTGGCATTGAAGTGATTGCCCAAGCTCTTGGAACGAAGGTCTACTGTGACCCACGCAAGACTGCTATCCTGCGGTGCCAAGCTGATGGAGAACTACACGCTCTCCTGACTGCTGACCCTGTCGAAGCAGACGTCCATATATTACCGTTAGGGACAGTCACTTTGGACAACCTTAGATCATATCTTCAGAGATTCAAGGGCACGTTCTCGAGGGTGATTGGGTTCCGGCCGACGGGATGGACGTGCGTCCTTCAGCCCGAGTGCTGATTTTGGTTGACTTCTTTCGTAGCTACTCTCCACCACCTGGCAGTTACCTTGACAATGGCTCGGTTCAGTCCGTCATCTCAAATGGCCAATCTCGACATTTCTCCTATACGGATCTCCAGCCCTCGCAAAAATCGTCACATAACATCCAAATATACAGTGTGCCTTACTCAGAGCACAGTTCGTTTTTGGAACTTACTTGCTTCGCGATGTCGTGCGACTGGGGCAAAATGATTCCTACCGTGAACGTAGGCAACCCTACATCAAGAGCCAAGATGACCAAGTGGTTGAAACGATGGGAGCTGGAGAAAAGATGTACTAAGCCTACCGTCATCCCACCCAGAACAAGCGATTACTGGTAATTCGAGCTGTTACATTCGGACGCACCATAATGTCAATTGCATTTTTTCGTCGTTGTGTGATGCATGGACATGAGAGTACATACGGATGAAAGAGAGACGCGCAAGAAACAACGATAACGCATACGATATCTATTGCTCTGCGGCGCGTTTCCTCCGGAGGTCTCTCTCCTCAGAGATTGTGAGCTTTGTACCCTTGCCCTTCGGCAACGATATCCAAGGTTTGGTGCCTTGTCCAATAACGAAGATATTGGAGATTCTAAAATCGCGAATAGTTGGAGGTCGTCAATGCGGGGAGAAAAAAAATATCGCTTACCGTGTGGCGAATGTACGATCAAGAGAATCCTTCACGTGGACAATATCGAAGCCTCCAATATGCTTTTCGCGGTGAACGATAACGCCTGCACGACCCATGTTACGACCGCCGGTGATCATAACAATGTTGCCGGTGTCGAAGGGTACAAATTCGGTAATCTTGCCTTGCTCGAGGTCAAACTTCACTGTGTCATTGACCTTGATGGCTGGATCGGGGTAACGGACTGTGCGTCCGTCGTGCGTGACAATGTGAGGGACACCCTTTGCGCCAAGGGCCACTTTGCGGACTTTGAGAAGTTTGTAGGTAGCCTCCTCCGGGGTAATGCGGTGGATGGTGAAACGGCCTTTCACATCATATAGTAGACGAAAGTGTTCGCCAGACTTTTCAATTGAGACAGTATCTGTTACTATATAAATGGACCGTTTAACCAAGGAGCTGAAATTACTAACCCATGAAGCCGGTGGGATAGGTAGGATCGGTGCGCACTTTCCCATCGACTTTGATGAGGCGCTGATTGACGATTGCAATGACCTCGCGCCCGGTCAATGCATACTTGAGCCTATTTCGCAGAAAAATCGTAAGAGGAAGGGATTCGCGGAGTTTGTGGGGACCTGGAGATGGACGGGGAGCCTGTGACCTGTGTTTGAGTTCTGGGAGAGTATGTAAAAGCTGAGGTTCCCCACGTAGGTGCCGCTAAGTTTGTCGAGCATCCATGACGATGGAGCTGCGAGGCGTTTCAGGTGTTTTTTCGGGCCACGAGCCTGTAAGACAGAGAGTGCATCAGATATTATGAACAAGTCCAAAGCATGGCAGGAGGGCATAGAGTCCATCCCAACAGGGTGGCCAGCATCCGTCCATCCCGGTGAAAAGAAAACATCACAAGGCATCCTCCTGGAATGCGAAAGCGTACAAAGAGATATACGACCGACCATGATGGGTTTCTTGAGGGAACAACGACAACAGCGACGACCTTGATTTCGATACCGAGCGATGTACGTTATGGGAACGCCGGTGAAGTGAGGAACTTTAGGGTAGACCCACAATGAGCACGTGACTCGGATTGTTACTGTGGCTGTGCTCTGATTTGGGCGTCTTCTCGTTTTCTGCGCGTACAGGGTTATATTCTTCTCCATACCTTCCAGTCGCCAACGTTCTTGACTGGAATGCCGAAAAATTTCCTCGATACGTTTCCCACCATATACCCCCATTATATTGGGTACCGCAGCGGTGATTTCCAGAACTCCGAGCGTGCTTGGCAGGCCAGCAATCCCTCGGAAGAACCGTTGTCTATGTCGCGGGACACTTGGGGTGTCCGATTAGACCACCCGTTCTCACTTTCTGTTCCTTCTTTCTTGGGAAACTTCAAGAGCCTCTTTTATCGCCGACCACTCTCTTCAGAAACACACCACTTCCCCCCGTCTTCAGTCCGTCGTAACCGAAGTCCTCTGGGGTCCGGAGGTGGAGCTTCCACCGCCCGATTCATTGTCCTGTGTGCATTCTGGTACACAACATCTGCCCTGTCGTCAAACACTGGGAAAGCGATCCTCGAACAGTTTCGCTACCCGGTCACTCTCACCATCATCCAATTCGGTTTTGTTGCTTCCTGCTGTTTCCTCATCATGACCCCTGCAATCAACTTCAGCAAGCTACGCTCTCCAACGGCCGCTATATTGAGAGCGACCTTGCCTATGGGCGCGTTCCAAGTCGGCGGACACATGTTTTCCAGTATGGCGATCTCGCGAATTCATGTTAGCACTGTACACACCATCAAGGTGTGTCGAATTCCTATCTTTCCTTCTCTTGATAACTCAGATAACACGCAAGGCGTTGTCACCCCTCTTTACCGTCGCCGCGTACGCGCTTCTCTTTGAGGTGAAATATTCCCCAAAGACTTACCTATCGCTCCTCCCCTTGACAATTGGAGTCATGCTTGCATCCACTTTCGATGCTTCTGTGTCTAGCCCGGTTGGGGTGCTCTGTGCCTTTGGTTCCGCTCTTGTCTTTGTGAGCTCCAACATTTTCTTCAAGAAGGTTGTCCCCTCTGGATCACAAGCATCTTCGCATCGACTTGATAAAGTGAACTTATTGCTCTATTCATCAGGCGCGGCATTCGTTCTCATGGTACCGCTTTGGATTTTCTCGGACCTCCCTCGTCTCCTTGCTGCCGTGGATAACCCGACACACATTGTCCATCCCAATCATGGTCATTCCTCTATACACACCCTCCCGTACTATTTCACTGTCAATGGTCTTGCCCATTTTGCCCAGAACATCATCGCATTCGTGATTCTGTCCTCTACCTCTCCAGTCACGTATTCTATCGCTTCCTTGGTGAAACGGATCTGGGTTATATGTATGGCAATTCTGTGGTTCAACCAGAGGGTCCACCCAATCCAAGGCATCGGTATTGGGTTGACATTCATCGGCTTGTATATGTACAATTCAGCGAAGAGCGACGTAGAAAAGGGAGAGACTAAAGTGAGGAGAATGGAGGCAACACAGGATATGATGCTCCCGTCTAACCGTGTAGAGGAAGAACTGTTACGCGGCAGTTCTCCGTCGTCGCCAAGTTCATGGGCGAGATCGGTAATGTCGGCCACCACCGGAATGAAATCACGATCTCTACCCCTTCCCTTCCCGCCTGGTAGCACGAAACCACAGACCCTCCACACGGAAAGCTCTCTGGAGAGGAAACACCCGACTCGACTTTCGCCGTTGAACATGTCTTCGGCGTGCACTAAACGAGCTGGGATCACCTTACCTACCGAGCCTTACCCATCACCCCCTCCTTCGCTTGATTCTCCCCCATCAGAAACAGTCTCTCTCGCATATCCACATGGTCATTTTTCCGGGATCGAATCGATACGTGAAACGCAGCCATTGTCTATTTAGACGATCAGTAACGATATTTATGACAGTATAGAAAACACGTACGGATGATCTTGTTTTACATTAATCTCTAGATTTGCTCATAACTAATGTGCAACGGACTTGACAATGTCCACATCGGGACAACCTCCTGCATTCGAACTGGATTGCACAGGGTCTTGATTTCCCAGTCATGGCAGAGCCTTGAATGAACTCTGCACTGTGAATGTGATGGGGTGATTGAGGGCAAATGCTGATATGAATGTATTAAGTTGCCATTCACCATCTGCTTTGACGAACGGAAGGTAGTGAAGCGGCTATCATGGATTGCTTGCGAGGGGGCCATTACATGGGATGCAGCAGGGGTCATAAAGCGTAGCCGAAAACATAATGAATAGCCCTATACAGCGACTGCCAGCACGTATCATCCGCCGAGACAGAGGGATCACTTCCGAGCGGCAGTCTTCTGGCTTTTAATGACCTTCTTTACAATTTTTGCCTCCTCGACTAGGAATGCACGCAGGATCCTACATAAGAAAGCATGGTGAAACATGGACGCGCGGAAAAAAGATAAAGGGGGGGACATACCGTGACTTTACACAGTCACCGCACCGCGAACCGCCATATGCACGACGGACGGTCTTTATGCGTTTGGAAACAGTAGCATACTGGCGCGGCCGGAGCGCAGGGACCTACAGACCTCGTATGAGCGTCTTGGTCGTGGCTCAAGAAAGTTTTCAGCATACACCAGGCAATCCGACTCCACAATCACCACATTTAGGTTGAGTGGGGGGCTTTTTGAGATGGTGATAGACAAGCTTGCCGCCTGGAGTCTTTACGATTCGACGACGGTTGGAGGTGGTGTTGTAGGGTGTGCGTTTGCGGAGTGTGACACGTTGGGCCATTATCGATGTGGGCTGGATCGACTAGCGTGTTGCATGCGACGTGTGGCCGAAGGGGGTACTGTACAGTTCCACGGCTTTTGCCGAACTGCGCCCTGTGACGTTTCTACACGTGATCTGTCACGCATCTGAACAGGGAAGCATTCAGCGGGCTCGGGGTATATAATCGATGCATCGACACGTTGAGCTCGACGATGTCACAGAGCCCGTCGAGGAGACTCTCAGTGAGACGGGGATCTGTCAGCGCACCAGACCCGCTCGGAAGAAACGCAGCTCTGAACTATGATCCCAACCGATCTTCCTCCTCCACACTGACAATAGTCCGCATCGTCGACCCCGCTTCCTCCAGTGGCTTTGCCCCGCCCACGCCGTCCGATACTCCTTCCTCTCCCACTCTCACTCGCAGATCCCTCCGTCGTCACGGAAGTACTTCTGCTCCCTCCGCAGATAACAGACTCAGCTTCGCTTTTTCCTCCTTTTCCCCTGTCTCTCCTCCTAGCCCGCTCTCTACCTCAAATCCGCAGAATCACTCCTCTAAATCCGGTAGTAATTCCAGCCCATCCACCTCCCCTCGCCTCAGGCCAAGCTCTCCTCAGTTTGTTCGCCGGAATTCTGCCTCCGGTGGATCCGCATTCTTCAAACCCAATCTCACACCGGAGCAGCTCGTCGATCTCGCCCGTCAATCTTCTGCACCCAGATACGTTCCTGGTACTGTGGCCTCGCATCCATCTCATCCGACCAGCCCTAGTGCCGCAACAGCTTCGGCCCCCGAGCCAGCAACATTTACTCTTCTCCCAGAGGATGTCTACCTCCCCTTTATCGACAGAGTTGCGGAGACTGCTCATTTGCTCTCAGTTCCTCCGACGAAGAAGTTGTTCTCCCTTTTGGCTCAGACTTTCACAACCCAGGCGCACGAGGAGAGGCAGGATCCGTTTGCAATCAACCCCACTCGGTGGACCTTCAATACGTTGCGTCATTGGTTAACTGAAGTTGATCGCGCATCTGCTAATGACGCTTTGTGGGTGAGGCAAGCCCGCAAATGCGTTCTTGCTCATTCAGAGCTCATATGGGAACGTTTGAAAGGCGCCCTGGGCGTCCCTCCTGAATTGGAGCTGGAAGAGGGCTCGTGCACCTTTCATATCATTGACCCAGCGGACAGTGTGCCTAAACTCTCTCTTCCAGAAGACAGGCATGTTTCGGACACCACGGATTATCCCCAACAATTCTCGGATTCTGCCGTACCCTCCCCCGGGTCCCTGATAATCGAACCCATATTAGCTACCTCATCCTTGAATCATCTCTCCTCTGCCCTCGGAAATCCGCCACCTTCAAGCCTTCCGGCGGGTCTTTCTCATTCTGGCTCTATGTCGCAAGTTGACCAAGGGTTACAAGACATCGTCGAAGATCGAGAGGATGAAGAAGAACCCGGCGTGAGCAACGGCAATGAAGATTGCATCAAGTCAGAAGACGATTCCAGTTCGCAGATCCATGGACTTCGTGTTTGGACGTCTCCGATCCCATCCACTGCTGCAGTCACACAGCATGTGTTATCATATCCACCCAGCCCAGTTATGAGCATGCATGGGTCAGGAAGGAACAGTGTCGAGCCTCGCAGTCCAGATTTCTCTCAATCTTTTCTTCCACGTCGCCTTTCGCGGACGAGCTCCCACGGCTCTGTCACCGGTATCGGGAGGCCATCGTCCGGGTAGGAAATGTGTGAAACCACGCCTCACTTGACATTCTAACCGTTTCTTATGCAGCTCATACTCATATCGCGACTCCGGTTACAATACCACCCCCTACGAGGCCGGGGATAGCGAGAGTGAGCGTGCATATGACCCCGTCGGTGACCGCGTGCCGGGCAATCCATTATTCCCTAGTAATTTTGCCCGTCTCGCGTTAGGACCAACTCTACGTGCCAAGTATGTTTGTGCTATGCATCCACCTTGTTTTCTGTCGTTAACTGGTGTTTTCAGCAACCCTTCTCTACGTTCGTCGCAAATCGCCACACCACGCTGGGCATGTTGGGCCCCCGGTAGTCGACCCCCTTCTTGGTCTGAAGGTTGGGATGCCGTGAAACAAGAATATGCTGCCACGGTCGCCAGTGGCAGTAGCATTGGTACCGGAGAATAGAACCGATACTTTGGGAGTGCAGCCCATTTTCGAGTCCATTTGCATGAGACTTCGATGACCTTGTTGTATACTGTATTCTTGTTGGAATAAGGAATCCAAATGTGTTCGAGAACAAGTCAGTTATTTTACACATTTTCTCCTGGGGAACCACAAGGGTAACTAGCAACTGTAACAACAGCGATGGGATTGTAACATTGCGCACGGAGTCAGAAATAATCAGCATTCCCACCATACTGCTTCGGAAGCTCGTCTTTATCAATAACAAGTAAGAGGGCGTCACCAAGTGCAGTACGGCCAGAACCGACGACCGTCATCTTGGCAAGAGTAGCCGTGGAGAGGAAAGGTTTGAACAACCAGAAGATCCAGGTGAGGAAGGAGGGTACGTTGACAAAAAACTTGCGGGACTAGAGATTTCAAAACGAGTTAGCGAGAGTAAGTGAGCTTAGGCAAAAAAGAAAGAAAACATACCAGGAACTCTGGGTAGTGATCCTGGAAAATCTTCGACGCCTCCGATGCGGCCTTCTTGGAGTTTTCCGTGCGGCTGGTCAGACTGACACCCTCGTAATCTAAGTAAACGAGACCCCGTGTCACTGCTAGAATGGAAGTTATCGGAATAGAAGACGGACCGTGAATCTGAACCATTTGGTCGATGGTTTCAAAGTCGAGAAGTGCGATGCTCTTCTCCATGAAGGCGACACGCCATCTGATTCATATAAGCTAGTGCTCCAAACTGAACAAGAGAGTTACCGCAAGAAACGTTGAACGTCACCGAAGACAGCATCGAAATCCTGGTTTGCTCCATAGAGGTTATAACTGAAGGAGTGTACCCATGAATTTCCCACTGGGCTGCCATCTTTTATTGAAGAAAAACGTACGCGACGGGGCGTCCGTCCTTGTCCCTCCCATGAACCTTCCCCAGTTTCCCAAATACTTCGTCCGGGAATTCCTCCTTCATTGCCTCGTTGACATTAAAGGAGTCCCTCCAGCGAAGAGTCGATATGAACATGTCCTTTGCTTCCGTGAGGTCGAGGTTCCTGGAGTACAATAGGCAAAAACTAGAGTGTGCCGCAAGAGCATACCTACCTGGCTCTCAAGAATTTCATCAGCAGAACACTGACCCGTGCATCCTTTGGATTGACAGGATCGATCAAAACACCCCACATCTTGTACGGGGTTGATCCAGCGTCTGGGTTGTCAGGGAATGCAGTGGCGAACGAATGAGCAAGTGATGACTAGTGACCGAATATGATTGTTAAAGACGGAGGGATTGCGACAGAGAACCATACTACCCACCCGGAACGGGTACAGAGCCGTCCACTCGACAGGTGTGAACTTGGACGTCAAAGCATTTTGGGGCTCACTGGTTTCTGCATCACTTGCTGGCATGACTGTCTGAGTCCGAAGTCAGGAAGCACGAGCACAAGGATCCCACACTCATGGTAAATTACCTTGCCCGGCAAGGTCTCCAGGGTCAATTTGGGGACAGATCGGTCTTTTGCTAATTGACCATGTTTTGGCTAATCAGACTACACTTTACACTTTGCTTGAACAGAAAGGAACCCAAGAGAAGATTAGTTGAGTGAGGTGTAATGGAAGGTGATAGGAAGATGAGATACAATCAAGGTTGAGGAAAGAGTGCCCAAGAAAAGGCTAACCAGAAGAGATAATAATGAAAAGCATAGAGTAAAATTAGAGTATAGATAGAAGAAAGCTCTATTGAATGTGCATGTCACTAGGCACATAACTGTAGCACTTTATCTCCACATTCATAGGATTACATAATGTATTGTAGTATATAAGCACTCAGACTTCATCTAAGTTTGAATAATACTCTTGATCTCAATTACCACCTTCACTATCAGCTAAACTACTCATTTACCAAATGTAAGTAGTGACCAGTGATGAAATATAATGATGTTATGACCAGATCTACCAATCCAGATCACTGGATTGAAGTCTGGATGATTGGACATCAGTCCAAGTATTAGTCTGGTTCAACAATCCAGATGTTAGTCAGGCATTAGCCTGACATCCCTAATACCATTAGGATAATATTCTAATGAGAAATAAGTCACACTAAGAGGATTGAACCCCAGACTTTATTCTAATTCTAGAACAAGTCATGTGACTTAGAGATTGGCTCAAATTACATAATTCAGCCAAATGACATCATAAAGAAGGTCATAAAATATAACATCATAATAAGTAATTATGATATGCTTTTCATTATTCTTGAACATTTTTTTAAATTTCATATAACATCATTGGTTGCTATTAATATCTCATCTGAGATTAGATTAGATTCAATCTCCTATTAGATATTACATATATAAAGGCCCTAGCTAATGGGAGCCTGAATAGATAACAATCTAGATAATGGTATATTTACATCTCACCAATCACAAGGCTTCTACTTATCATTAAGCAATATTTATTGCTATACTTAATCTATACAAGATAAGGAAAGACTAGAGAAGGACTTATACCAGTCTAAGCTTATCCTTGTGTATTGCTTGTCCAAGCTTTTTGCAAGAAATCCTAAGTGAGTTCCCATACTCAGGTTTCTTGTGTTGTTGCTTTTCTATCTAGGAAAAGAGAAATAGAGATTGTGCTCTATTTTAGCCTACTTTACCTTTTTCTCAGGTTATAAGCCCTATCTTACATAACTGAGGCATACTCACTGTCATTTAGATATTTGCAAATGTCCAGTTAATATGCTTGCAAAGCCTAAGGCTCTAATGGAAGTCTATCTAAATAGATTTGGTAGACAACCCATGCTATGCTCTATACTAGTTGCTTCAGCCCTGACATTGTTGAATCATGTTAGAATCTTAGATGGGTGGCTAGCATAGCTTGTGAGTTAGATGCTAGAAAATAGATATTATGCACTAGATGGGGATTGCACTTAGAGTGGGGTACTTATGAAGAGGTATCATCTTAGATTACTTTGAGGAAGCAC
>JBBPKC010000109.1:35951-49024 GCA_038089055.1 Tylopilus aff. balloui | reverse complement strand
CAGCTAGCTTGATTATATATACAGACTTAGATTAGAAATTAAATCCCAAAACAAGGTAATTTGAAACTAGATATGTAGAAAAGCTTGCTAATATTATGATTAGTTGGAAAATATACCAATAGAGTCAAATAGCTTACTTCTCTACTAAAGCAGACTATCTAATTGTAGTCACCAATTTATATGATTAAACTTTTCAAAGAATTTGGATATAATTTAAAGCCAATTCTTCTATATGGTGACAATCAAAGATCTATATTTATGGCATTTAATCTGATAACCAAAAAGTAATCTAAATATATAGATATTTGCTAGTATATTACTTGAGAATTTGTCCATGAAAAGCTAATTGAGCAATTTTATATTGAAGACTCAGAGAACTCTACTAATTTACTCATAAAAAATCTTGATAGAGTAAAGTTTATAAAATTTAGATTATAATATAGTCTAGTTTACAATAACAGTCCAGTCTCATAAATGTCAACTCTATTTATATTTTTTCTATCATTCTATCACCAAGTATAAAATAAAGGAAATATTGAATGTGACTGTGGCACTTTACCTCCATATTACTTATTGTAATAGTCATGTGGTAGCTATAGACTATCACTAGGTAGGATTCAAGCTCAGCCACTGAGTTCAAAAGTATACTCTTGACACTCAACCACCAATGAACATAAATGCATGAAAAATGAGCTTTTAGATCAAAAAGAAGGAAAGCATCAAAACTAACTCGACCCTGCAGGTCGCAAAGCAAACGGAAGTGACGACGCAGGCTTGATAGGCTCTACCGGCTTCCACTCAAACGGCGACGTGATCGCCGGTTGCGTTGGCCCGCCCGGGCTCGCATTTTTCTTGAGCACGATCGGCTTTTGGTGGTGTTTGGTCCCACCGCGGTTCCGTGAGGGAGTGGTGTCGAAAGGCGACGTAGGGCTCCCAAATTCAGAGGGCGGAGGCGGAGGCGGCGTCCAGCCCGGCAGCGACGAAGGGAAATTCATCGTCGGTGTCGTTGGCTGAGCGAAATCACCATCAGGCGTTTTCACGTCAGGCTTGGCCACCTTCTGCGGCGTCTGGGAAGAAGTAGGAACCGGCGAAGCAGCAGCGACCGTGTTCAGAAGGGGTTGGGTTCTGGAAGCCAACATCGCTTTCTTTAGCCTCTGCGCAGAGCGTTCTGCGTTCAGTGCCGCTGCTGTAGTGATTGCGACATTTGTGGTGACATTAAGCAGCCGCTTAGATGATGAAAGAGCAAGCCGTTCTCGAGTCGCCACACTCCCCGAGGTCTCCAGCTTCGCCATGCGATACCGGAGCAGAGATATCTCTTTTTTTTGTTGATCGATAGCAATGTCGATGTTACGGAATGTGCGATTCACAGTATCCAGGGAGGGTGGCCTGTGAAAGAGTTAAGATAGACGGTCGGTAAATTTAGCGTGGGGGGAGGACATACCTTATGCTGGGCCTGCCCGTCCTGAATTCATTAATCCTCTTCTTCGTGGCTTGTAAATGGTCTTCGAGCTTCTGTACCCGATCCCTGATCGTCTAAGAGTTGAGTCAGTGGAGGTTAAATGCCAATCAGCGACCCTAGGCTCACCCGTATGTTTCTCCGTAGCTGCGACTGTGATTCTGCTGACTCTGGGGCAAGTGTCCGGATTTTGAGCATTCTCGCAAATTCGGCATCCGTCTTCGCCTTGTTAAATCGTGCGATTTCCTCCTTCCTCGTGTTTACTGTAAGTCATCAGGGCGAATTCGTAAGACTGTCTCTCGGAAATGTACCTTTCAGCATGTTACTGTCCAACTCCTTCAGAGCTCTGCGCAACGACACTCGCTGTAGCTTGAGCTCCTTGATATCCGTCTGGACACCCACTAATATCCTGCCGTACTCTTCAATATCACCGAAGGCCCATTTGCGAGGATCACTGAGATCACCCCTTTGATGGGCTACGCCAGAGGTCTTCCTGAGCTCCTTTGTCTTAAGTGAAGCCGTCGTCGCAAGCTGCTTGAGCTATCAACAATATAAACGTCAAACGAGCGATATTGACAAGAAAAAGGCCCACATTCTCCAATTCCCCATTGAGAGTAGTAACCAGGAGAAGACATTCTGCTTGCATTCCCTGCTCCGGCGTCGGCGTCGGCGTAGGTGCTGGAGTAGGTGTCTTTGTCACAGGTGGTGTCGAGCTGGGCGTACCGTGAACACTTGGTGTTGCCATACTTGGCGCGAACGAGGGGATGCTAGTCGGGGGCGTGAACACAGGAGCAGAAGGCCCAGGGGTAGTCGTCGGGACCTTCGCGAGAGGAGTGAACAGCGGCAGCGCGGGAGCTGGGGTAGACGTAGGTATAAAAATCGAAGGTACATGCTTCTCTGCCGGAGCGGGGAACAACGACGAGACCGGAGGCGTTCTTGGGCGAGCCGAGTCGTCGGCGAGTTGCGCGGGCGGTGGGAAAGGAGGAGTCCATTGGCCAAAAGGCACTTTGGGAGCAGCTGGCTGCGCAACCATCACTGGTGGTGCAGACCTGGACACAGGCGGGGGGTTCTCCGTCTCGCTTTCGACGACCAGGGAGGAACTTGCAAGTGGGGAGCTGCGTATTGGACGATTATTGGAACGAAGTGCTAGACCGAAAGGTGAAGTCGGTGGGGGAGTAGCCTTGAGGGTTGGCACCGGCATCTGCACTGGTACTGAAGGTGTATCCGTGATAGGAGAGCCAGGAGGTGTTGTACCGAGATCTCTGACCGGGGACACCCGAGGAACAAGAGAAGGCGAAGGAGTCTGAGGTGGAGGTGAGACCGACACCGAGATCTTGGGAGGCTCCGCCTTAGGTGTCGTAGATGGTGACCTCGTGGACGCTGGAGTCGTCGGTAGGGGAATCTCCGTAGGCTCAGTTTCTCTGAGGACTTGTTCTTCTCCGTCAGCGGACTCTGACAATGCCTCTTCCTCGGACACCTCAGATTCCTCGTCCTCAGACGGCTCATATTCTTCTCCCTCAGACTCCTCAGGTTCTTCTCCCTTAGACTCCTCAGCATCAGATGGAACCTCGGAAGACAAGCGTGATCCTGCATCCTCTCGTCGCTCAGTCTCGCCAGTGGCACCTTCTTCAACAACTTCACCCTCTTCTTCAGCCGAAACCTTTACAAAGGACGAACTCGTGGAGGACGATATCGATTCCAAAGACGACTCCGGAATCAGGGTCGTATCCGCACCCTTCTCCGTGGGTTCAGCAGGTACCTTACTTGTTGTGATTTCAACCGTTTTCGACAGTTCTTCCTGTTCCTCGGGTTGAGATGTCACTGGGAGCGCAAACGGTGGTTTGGGTGGCTCCTTGGCGGGTGTAGTGGAGACAAGGGGCGCAGGCGGGGCCTGGGTTGGTTTCGGGGAAGTGGTTTCAGGTGGTTCCGCTCTCGATGGCTTTTCCTCTTTAGTGGAACGAAGGAGATCACTGAACGATTTACTCCCTCCTGAAGAGAACGCCGTAAAGCTACCACCACTACTCGAGAACGCGCTAAAGCCACCAGTACTCATTGCAGGTGCTGGTTGGGATGGTGCCACTGCTGCAGATGGGAAAGCACTCTTGGGTGCACCGCCAGGCATCGATATTGCCCCGAACGTAGGCTGAGCAGTGCTTGCTTTCGGGGGCGTCGAGGTAGGGGTACCCGGCGTCGCCGAAAGAGCAAAGACAGAGACTGGCCCGAACTCCGACAGCTTGGGCGCAAAGAAAGGTGAATCCTTGGGTAATTCACCAAAATCACCAGAAGCAGATTTGACGAATGCAGAAGGCGTCGATTGTAAGTTGCTAAAGGCACCAGTAGTGGGACCGGGAGTAGAACTCGAAAAGACAGACGATGCAGTTACTTCGGTTGGAACCGGAGCCGGAGAAGGAGACCTACTCTCATCGTCTCTTATGATAGAATCTCGAGGAACGTATTGCGAGGCCATAGAGTAAGCGGGCGTGGTGGTAAACGGTAATGGCGTTGTCGGTATATCTGTAGGCTTCGATGGCATGGCTAAAAGTATCTTGGGTTCGGGTGACTCGGCCGGCGGCTTAGACGAACCACCCGTAATCCAAACTGGCTTCGCCGAAGGACCATTCTTGGACGCCGCCATAGCAAATGCACTCTGGGCTCCAGATGAGAACGCACTGAAAGCAAACGCCCCAGTAGATTGCGGAGTACTAGAAAAGGCTCCAAAACCGGTGCCCAGTTTAATTAGGCTACCATCAGTAGCCTGCAGACCCGACGATACAGGGACACTAGTCTTGCCGAAGATAGGCGGTTTTGAATCTGCATCTCGAGGGTTCTGCAATACGGCGCCGGGCATCGAGGATATCCCAAAAGTAGGTTGGACAGAACTCACTCCCGGAGGTGTCGAAGTTGGGGTGGCTGGCGTCGCCGAAAGAGTAAAGGCCGACCCTGACCTGGGTTCGGATGGTTTGGTCGCAAAAAAAGGCGAATCCTTGGGTAATTCTCCGAAAGTGCCGGAGGCAGGTTTGACGAACGCTGAAGGTGTTGTCTGGAGAGTCGCCGAAGGTGTCTTGGGTTCAGACGACTCAGTGGGTTTTCCGAACGCATTTGGTGGTGCCCCAAAGGGATTCGAAACCGGAGGCTTGGACGTATCGCCTGTGGCCCAGACCGGTTTTGCCGAAGGTTCAGCCTTTGACGCCGCCATCGCGAATGCACTTTGGTTTCCAGACGCAAACGCATTAAAACCAAACGTTGCGGTGGGATGCTGAGCACTGGAGAAGCCGGTGGTTGTGGCAAACGGGCTTTTTTCATTGAAGCCAGTGAACGCTCCAAAACCAGTGCCTGGTTTTATCAGACTACCATCTGTCGACTGTTGACCTGAGGATACTGGAACGCCAGCTCTGCCGAAGATGGACGGTTTTAAATCGGCGTCTTGAGAATTTGCCGTACCGAGACCGAGGCCACCAAGAGATGGTGCATCATCCGCAGCCATACTCTCTTCGGGAACAGGAGTCGACGAGGGTAGCACCGGTGTGGCTTGTGGTGGACCACCAAAACCGAATGTTGGCTGACCAAATTTAGCCGGCCCTGTGGAACTGAAGGCCCCGAACCCAACAGATGCGGTGGATCCGAATGCAGATTTGGAAGGTTGCCCAAAGACCGATGGGGTGGACGCCAATCCAAGGGTTGGCGTTGTCGCAGACTGCCCGAAGGAAGATGCTTCGCCGAACACGGAAGTGGGCTGCTGGCCTAATCCGAACTGCGTCCGGCCAAAGGCAGCGGTTTGACCGAACGCAGAGCCTTGAGCCCCAAATGTGGATTGCTGACCAAAACCGGTGGAAGGGGGGTTCACTGCAGCGGTTCCCGCTTCAACAGAAGTGATTGGTGAAATGATACGGGTTGTCTGCATGTCTGATGATATTTCACGTGCGATGCTACTCGGAATCGATGGCGCACTAAGCGCGGGAGTCGACGCATTCAACGTCGTTAACATCCCAGGATAAGGCGCCCCGGTTACATTGAGTACGTGCCACCCGAGTACTGTTCCGTCCGATGCATAAACATACATGATCGGATGAGCAGGCAACTCGAGGGCTTCGCCCGAGGCCGTCGAGTGATGACATGATTCATTACATGTCAGGTCTACACCCATTCCGAGTAGGGTGGTGTCGTTTTGGTCCTTGTCTAAAGGAAGGCTGGGTGTGGACGTCTCTTCCAAGGCAAGGTTATGCCAGCGTTCCCCAGCATCATCGGCCACATTGCCGATCAAACCAATATCCGAAGACGTGCCGTCTCCGATGAAGAGTAGCACCTTTGATGGATCCCAACCCCGCAGGGAGACTAGAAATTCACCAGGTGGGCGAAGCCCGGGAAAGGGCAGATATGGGTTGTTGAATCTGATAGCCTGCGCAGAACCGCTCTTGGAATCCAAAGAGACATGAAAATGAATCTGTTCCACCTCCGGTGTCAGTAGCCCTGGTGGCGCGTATATTGTGTGGAACGACGATGCCGAAAGCCAATGCACGGATATGACACTCATGTTATTGGCTGAAGGAGGACGGGGTATGCTAGATTTCGGAGTAGCAGTAGCACTTGGACTGAAACAGACGATGTCACCACTTTGGAGGCCAAGTGCCAGCTGCTTGCCCTTCGGGGACCAAGAGACTATAGGGAATTTAGTATGCACAAAAGCTGAAGAAACAGAACGCACTTGAAGTCGGCGTTGTGCTGGGTGACTTGCCAGCCATCCAACCGCCAGAAGAGGTGAGTTTCTGCACGTCCAACATCTCCACCGCAAGTGAGCCTGGGCTATTAGTGCAGTCTCTCAGAATAGCTACCAGCTCAGGAATGTCGCCCGGGTTCGGTAGCATGGATATAAGGGACACGGATGGCGACGCCGCACACACGTAGATGGGTTGCACAGAACCTTCACCACTGGACAACAATTGGTCGGAGGCATATACTTGAATGAGACCGTCTACATGTCCTAGTAGTATTCTGGTGTCATTGCACGCAAAAGTGAGGATATGTGGAGCCGCCGTGTTGATTGGGACGTGTCTTTGAGACCGGTAAGACCGCTCGTCCTCAGCTGAGGCTGCCGCGAGCGCAGAGCGCAGATCCGCGAGTGGGGAGAGAATCAAAGCTGGATGCAGAGAAAATACCAGTCAACCAAGGAGTATGCTGAGTACACTTTCCCCGTACCCGACGTGTCACTAGCATCTTCTCGTATGATTGCTGCAAACCATCCTTTTGAATTCGCGATCGTAAACAAGGTGGCTTTTCCCGGAAATGTGGTCAGATCAATCGGCACAGGTGATAATCTTAGTCGAGCGCGCTTGTTTAGAAGACGGAGCGCGAGAAACTGGAAAGGGTAGGATTAGAGAAGTCAACGCTACCTGGCCCACGAAACATACGTCCGCGTTCTTCTCTGGGGCTTCACTAGAGGTCGTTTGAACTTGGAGTGTGAGAGCCGGCTGTAGCTGGCTAACGTTCGCCATTTACTCTAGAGGAGACCGTCACGAGTTGTGGAAAATGAAGAGTATGACCGAGAGATCCTCGACAGTCAGTCGTCGAGCCGTAAGCATATTAGGTAATCACTGCTGAAAGCGGAAAATATTTATTATTTTATTAAACTGCTGGACAAACCTCTTTTCCGCCAGTGAAGATCGCTAGCAGGACCGTACTGGTGAGTCGTATTTTCTCAAAGTGGGTCATGTCGTTGTGTTGTTCGCCCACCGTCCTTTGGACCATGAATATTCTAACGCCGTAGGTGCTTACTTTCCTCGTGCTCTCGATAAACCTGACAGGATTTCCGACTCGAGTGATAGCGTGGGCTTTGTTGGACCTGAGGTGATGATTACGACTCCCTCTTAACCGGCTGGGCGCTATGTGAGACTCGGAAACCCGGTATGGTCCTATGGAAATGCTGGGCCCGACTGCATACGGGCCACGACGGGGACCGTTCTCAGTGTCGCGGGGTTTGTCGGCGCCCAGCCTGTGAACAATGACCCCGCATCATGGGGTTCGAACGTTTCGCTTCAGCTGCTGTGATTCGTCTCCATCTTTATCGAAATTCCCACGGGTGACACTGATAAGGGGCGCGGTGCGGAGATCGAGGACGGAAGGGATCCACCCACCCAACACAACCAGAGCTTGCTGAGCAACGATGACCGATCCTTTGGGTAAATTTCCTATCGACCTCGCCAAGTACAGAAAGTAGCGTCCTTCTCTTCTTGTCCGAATCGAACCGCCTGACTTCGATTGATTCCCAAGATTGACGCTCGATGCATCACAACCCCAACTGACCGTGGAGCAAAAGTCAATCCTCCAGGACAACATCAAGCTCCTTCGCGATGTGATCGTCTTGTTCACTGCCACCGGTGCTGCCCGCGGGGTGAGCGGACATACAGGCGACTATCTTCGTTTGTCCAGATATCCGCCTACTCAACTCACACACAGGCGGTGCCTATGACACTGTCCCAGAAGTTTGCATAGCACTCAGTTTGTTCGAGGGTTCGGATAGGTACCTCCCAGTCCTATTTGACGAAGCTGGTGCGTGTCCACGCCGGGCTGGTACCTCAGAGATGTCTCATGGCTTGATCGCTAGGCCACCGTGTCGCGACCCAGTACCTCCTCTCCGCTCTGGAGGGGAAACTCACTCCAGAACAACTTCTGCACTACCGTGAAGCAAACTCTAAGCTCCCCGGTCATCCTGAACTTGGCCTCACTCCTGGCGTCAAGTTCTCTTCTGGTCGCCTCGGCCACATGTGGCCGCATGTTAACGGTGTCGCCCTCGCTCACCGGGACAAGGTCATTTTTTGCCTTGGATCTGATGGTTCTCAACAGGAGGGTAACGATGCAGAGGCCGCTCGTCTTGCTGTTGCTCAAGGCTTGAACATCAAGCTCTTGATCGATGACAACGACGTTACTATCGCTGGTCACCCCTCCGACTACCTCAAAGGATACGAGTTGAAAAAGACACTCGAGGGACATGGTCTCAAGGTTTACGTTGCACAGGGTGAGGATCTCGACGCCCTTTGGAGTGCAATTGCATCCGCCATCCGCCATGATGGTCCGGCTGCTGGTATGTTTAGATGTCGGGCTCTCATAGCCAGTCCGCTTACATTCCCCCAGTGATCGCCAAGCGCCCAATGGCTCCTGGTATCGCAGGCATCGAAGGAAGCACGCATGGACACGATGTTATTCCTGTCAAGACCGCCATAAATTATCTTGTTTCACGCGGATACCCCGAAGGCGTCATTTCGAATATCTTCAGCAGCATTAAGCCGTCTGTTTTCCAATATTCTTACCTCGGGTCCACTAAGGAGATTGCTGCCAACCGCGCCATATTCGGTGATGCAGTAAATTTGGTGCTGGATGGACTTTCGAAGGAAGAGGCTGCAAAGAAAGTCATGGTCATTGACAGTGAGTGATAACTATGACATACTTAAGTCACCAGCTCACCTCGACTGGCAGGCGACTTGGAGGGTTCGACCGGTCTCAAGGTGATCCATCAAAAGCACCCCGAAGTGTTCGTTCCATCTGGTATCATGGAGCGCGGTAACTTTGCTGCGGCCGCTGGCTTCGGTTTCGACGCCGACAAGTATGGTGTTTTCTCCACCTTCTCTGCGTTCCTCGAGATGGTTATCTCTGAGATTACCATGGCACGACTGAACAATTGCAATGTTCTCTGTCACTTCTCTCATTCTGGAGGTGGGTACTTGCGATCGTCCGAAGAGGGATAATTGTCATCTCATACTCCTTGCGCATTCAGTTGACGAGATGGCGGACAACACCTGCCACTTTGGCGTCAACTCGTTCTTCGCTGATAATGGCCTTTCGGATACCCAATCTTGGTTGTACTTCCCAGCGGACCCATTGCAAATGATTGCTATCGTGCGAAAGGTCTTTTTCCAACGGGGCACCCGCTTTGTCTTCTCCACGCGCTCAAAGGTTCCGTACATACTCAAGGAGGACGGGAAGACCAAGCTCTTTGACGACAAAGGTGGCTACAAGTTCGAGCCCGGAAAGGACGAGACGATCGTAGAGGGCACTGCGGGGTACGTTGTGTCATTCGGAGAGATGTTGTACCGCTCCTTGGATGCGGTATTACGATGCCGCCAGGATGGAGTGAATGTTGGCTTGATTAACAAGCCGACACTCAACATCGTCGATGAACAGGTGGGCAGATCTGCGTACTATGGAAGGTCAATCTTGTTCTGAGCAAATTTTCCCGTAGACGATCAAGAAGATAGGTTCAAGTCCCTTCGTCCTCGTCGTCGAGTCGTTCAACCAGAAGACTGGAGTACGTATCGCTGCTTCCTCTTTGGATGATTCGTCTTTATTTCCGTTTTACAGCTTGGCTCCAAGTTCGGTACATGGCTACTTGAGCGTGGGCTTACACCCCGATACGGGTACATGGGCACCGTCAAGGAAGGTTGCGGCGGTCTCGGCGAGCAGATTCCTTACCAGGGCCTCGATCCTCAGTGTAAGACAGATCCCTGCTTTCAATGGAACGAATGATTCACACCTTCTCTAGCGATCATCGCCAGGATCAAACGGTTGTCGCAGTGAGCCTGTCTACCTCGATTGTATTACGGGATAGGGATTGGTAATATGGGAGAAGTAGGAACACCTTTAAGGGAAGCATCGAAAGACCGTAGTGAATGAGTTTTTCAAGTGGTCCTGTAAGCTGACAGCGAATTCTTTTGATGATTATTTCTCCGGTTGCTAGGTTCACTTACCTAGCCAGACACGGACCTGAGACCTTGAGACACAAGCACCAGTGCGTCGATGTTGCAGTGTGACAGATTGGCTGTAAGTATCCAACGACGGAATGCGGGCCGATGAACGGTCCAATGACAGGAAATGAAGGGGAACAGAAGGGCACGGGGAAACCCGATGATGGGGTTACCAAATCTAGAATGACTTCCTCGGAAGGTACCGAGGGCGTCAATCGACAGCGGTGAGATTGCCTTGCAAACCCGAACATCACCGGCAAGTTCCGGTCAAAGTGGCCAACCTTCCGGTCATTTTTCGGGATGCCGACAAACCTTGGCCAGGCGTCCGCACCACTATAAATCTATCTTTGGAGCCCGGATATTTGCGACTCACGTCCTGGCATAGCTGTCTAGCCCCAATTTCGCGGGTAGAACCAACCTGTGTGCTTCTTGGCTCGGCATTTGCCATCTGAAGCATCGCAGTGGTTTGATCTCGTCACCGCGTGAGCCCCCACTCTCTCGCACCCGCTGACTTCAGCTACGAATTCATGAGATTGCATCGCATTCTTTTTGAGGGTGTCTCCTCGACACAAACCGATTAACAGCTGAAATGACGTCCACAATTTACTACAGGACTAGAAGGAGTTTGTGTCGTCCGACGCAATTCCAGGCTCGAAATCCCACAAGCGGCAGATTCCACTCGTCAATTCCATGGACCGGAGCTACTAGGGGAAGCTCCGGATCTCAGCATTCGGTGTGAACGGGCCGGAATTTTGGTTGTCCCCCATCGGCTCACTCCGAGTAGGCTCGTTCGCCCTCACAGCTTCCCCTCTACTCGCACACAGGGTCTTGTGCCCATTGGTGGCGTATCAATGTTCGCACGGGAGAAATGGTTAAAGGACAAGAATGAGGGTAAACATCGCCGGCCTCAGACCGAAGCAGGCATTGATTCGCTTCTCGTCCGAGTGCCATTGCGACTAACATCGTTGATTCTCCATGTTTTCTTTCATCACTTTGTTACTGCGTGGTCTGCGCCGTCCTCGGCCATTCGATTTGGGACATGAACCCCTCTGCTCTCTCGAGGTCACCAGGGAACTGGAAGATATGCGGAAATTCTCGTTGAACTCGGTACGCTCGCTTTTTTCGGTCGCCGCCCTCAAGCCGTACTAAGATGTGTTTTTGGATAGCTTATGATGTTTCTCAGGTTAGCTTCTAATCCAATTGCCGCAACGTGCCAGCACACCACTGACAACGACACAGTATTCACATGTTTGCAGGGTCCAATGTACTAGCATCATGGACGCTCGCACTCCTTGTTTACACCATTAGCCTCCACCTCGCTATTAGTGCTAGTTTCCTTCAGGTGATTTTTTTTTCTTTCTCAGTCTCCGCTCGTTCCCCTCTTGCTCTCGGCAGCTTAATACATTTCTTAGGACTGTCCAGCCCTATCCAGACTCCTCCATGTGATTCCCTTCCTCGGTATTTCCTGTATGGCCATTGTTGAACTCCTCATGGGTGCGCGTTCACCCGCTCTTGCAGCGGGTGGTCTATTGGTGGGCACCTTTCCGTTGCTCATAATAGCCCTGCACCGTGCGAGATCATGTGGCGAAACCCACCTACCTGTTCGGTTGCGCAACGTCGCGCCTCTCGCTCCGTGCCCCGTCGAGACGACGGTCATACCGAGCCAAGGAAACTTGCACACCCCACGGAGGCGATTCGAAGTTGAGAGTCTGAAGCATGACATAGCCAACGATACGTAACGCTCTTCATGGTGTACCCTGCCAGATCATTGTGGACTATGAACCCTCCCCTTCCACAACCGGACCCCGATGTAATAGAAGGTGCAAAACTAGACACTGCTATGCACCACTTTCTTCCTTCATCGCATGTCTTAACATCGTTCTGTTCTGCTGAGACGCCAATAAGCTGCAACTAGACATCCGAGCGTGGCTAATTAGCGAGACCGCTCGCAGCGGACGACGAAATGAAGGGGGAGTACGCATCCGCAGAAGCTCCACCGTGCCCCACAGGTGTGACTTACTGATCCAGATAAAACTCTGTGGCGTCATGCACAGGATCCCGCTGGAAAAGTCAGTCCGCGAACGGAAAATAAAAACGTAAAGCGGCACTCGGAAACTGGACCGTTTAGTGAGCGGTTCCGCCAACGGGCGACGCACTCTTTTGTGCGTTATCGTTGCGATGGGGACGCGTTTTCTCTGGATTATATGAGCATCGGACCGCTTTCTGTACGACGCTAGTCACCAGGCCATCATCCACCGCAGAAGACATCGTGCCAGCACTTCCAATACTTGTGCGGACGTGGTACGCGCCAGCGCTTGCCATGTCAGAAGGGACACGCCGGGTAGGCTAAAACATGACGAAATTGAGCAAGCATGTCAGCATGTCATCAACGGTGGAAAGACGTATATCCTGGGACGGAACCTACAGCAAGGACGTACGATGAGATCAAGTTGACGATATGGTGATGGGAATGCGTCCCTGACAGCAAAGATGACCGCAGAGTTTGATTCGTTCTGTAATGACACTTTCACAGGAACTAAGATGAGAACTCCGACGATCCGCAGGAAGCTCACCCAATGAACAGCCAATGGCTATCGCGGAAATATTAGCATGCCACAAACAGACCATGGCTTCAGAGGGTAATAATGGCGTTATCAGGGCCTGAATCCACAGGACAGCAACTAGTTGAAAGCCTTTAGCGTGGTACTCGTAAACAAATCTGGTACTAACGATCCTTATGTGCAAAGTCACCTCTCGAGGGCATCATATTATGCCGTGGTCCGCATGGTGGGTCATCCACTTTCTATAGGCCGATTCGCAGCGTGCAGCACGGCTGCGTGGGTGACTATCAAAATGCTAACATTTTGGTAACGTAGTTAACTGTA
>JBBPKC010000109.1:0-14726 GCA_038089055.1 Tylopilus aff. balloui | reverse complement strand
TTTCAGTGCATTGACAAAATACAAAAAAACGTGTCATGAAAACGAAGTGCGACCAGATCCAAAAAAAAAGGAAGGGGGCGGGCCAAAACACGACAGAGAGCGCGGCTGCAGGTGCAAAAGAGGATGAGAACGTCCTCGAGGCCATCGACCAGGAGGGATATGGTATACGGATCACAAGTAACGGCTCCTCGTCTCTTTTTTTCTCGGTGTCGGCCCTCTCTCCCTCGGCGTAAAAAGACAACGCGAGACACATGCGTGAAAAAGAAAAAGAAAAGGACACAAAGTCATCGAGGCGGCGATGCTCCGCTCGACACCGAATGCGACGTTCGGATAAACGACTGTTGGGATTGCTGCATTTCCTGCCCGTACGCTTTGCCCACCCACGGCGGCGGTGGCGGCCCACCATGCCCACGCACCTGACTCGAAGAATAATGTGCGTTGCCCTGCGAAGATGTTAGAGGGTGGCTATGGCTAGACCCTACCCCGTGCGGGTGGAGATGCGGCGTCCCTGAAGCATTCGCGGCTGGAGGGAGCTGCGTCGTCGACGGCTGCGAAGATTGAGGCTGTGTGGACGGCTGCTGCTGGGGCTGCATTTGGGTCTTTGATGGCCCTGACTCGCCGTCGACATTCATATTCATAGGCACGATCTGGAAGGTGCCCGTGTGGACGCTGATCTTGTCCATGTCTCCGTTCCCGCTCGAGCCGCTTCCAGAAACCCCACCAGCACTGGTCCCGCTCGTAGCTGCCCGGGCGGCTTTTTCGCTATCTGCTGCCCGGGCAGAGGCGCGGAGCATATCCATGTCTATGCGCATCACCGTTCCGGACCCGCCTTCTGCAGCGAGCGCTTTATCACGTTTGCGCACGAGCTTGGCATAATCTGTTAACAAAAGTTAAATGCGAGCAGCCACACATTGTGGCGGACAGCACGCACGAAGGCCACAGGCATTACACAACGTCCGCGCACCGTCCGGACCTCGGCGCCACTCTGGCGTTTCCTTGATGTTACACGAGTGACACTTTCCAGGCGGTGTCGCGCGCTGGCGGTGCACGTCCAGTGAGTTGTTGCCCTCGAATCCATGGGAACACGAGACATGGACTTACGCTTCTCTTTCGATACTTGTTCTTACCGGCGCCCACCGCACCTCCGACGGTCCCTGCGACCGAGCCAGCGCCACCAGCCGCTGCCGCTGCCGCCGCCAAGCTTGTCGTAAGCGCGCGCTTGGTTCGGATTATCTCCATATCCTTCTCGGCAGTGCTGCGTTCCGCAGCTGTTTGTCCGCTACCTGGGCCTGTACTTGCTAGGGAGTTCGAGAGCTGGAGTTGGGAAACGTGTGGAAGGGTCCCCACGCTTTGCGTCTCTTCCCAAGGACGTTTGGGGGCACGCGTGTCCAGATCGATAGGTGCTCCACTCGAAGGACCACTAGCATTTAGTGTAGCATGAGAACTAGTTCTGTCACCGAATGCGGATGGCGCGATAGACGAATGGAGTGCGGGTGCGAGGGGTAATGCGGACAACGACGATGCGGCGGATGCATTCGCTAATTTGCCTGAAGAGGGTGATCGTAAAGATTCAAGAAGACGAACAACTTCTTGAGCACGGTGCGTCATCTCCGCGAGCTCTTCCGTAGATGGCTGCACGAGAGGAGTCGACGACTGCAGCTGAGCTACATGTGTCACGAAAGCCAGAAGCACGTCGTCGAGGGAGACGGTCAGAGAAATAGGGCAATGAACGAATGTCCACTCACCATAGCGCGTAGCAAAATTGTACAACACTGTACAGTGCTTCAGCACCTCGTGCATGATGCCTTCCCTCTCTCGATCCCGTTCTCTCTCCCTCTGTTCTTTTTCCTTCAGCTCTGCTAACCGCTCGCGCTCTTTTTCCCGCTCCCTTTGGCTCTCTCGCTCCCGTTCCCGTTGTTTCTCCCGTTCCCGCTCACGCTCACGCTCGAGTTCTCTTTCACGCTCTCGCTCCTTCTCGCGTTCACGTTCCCTCTCCCTTTCACGCTCACGTTCGCGCTCATCTTCGGCCATGGTACTCATGGGAAACCTCGCCTCCCTGGCATGCATAGTGTCTGCTGGAGACACGTACGTGGGCCGCGGAATCTCGGGATGATGCATCGGTTGCTGTGATTGCGAATGGGGAAACGATTGTGATGGTTGCACTTGGGCCTGAGTTGGATGTGTGGTGGAATGGACGGATTGGGCAGGCGGGTGGCCATGCGAGGAATGAGATAAATGAGACGAATGAGATGGATGCGGACCAGATTGTGGCGGCGGAATGTAGGACTGTGAATGTGAATGTGGTAGGGCGGTATTCGGCGCGGATGCTGGAGAACTGTTATAACTTGGCGCTGTATGATGGGGTGGATAGGACGACAAACTCGTCGAGTAACCGTGCGGTTGTCCATTTTGTCGTGCGAGGTGATGCTGCGACGGAGGTGGACGCGGCAAGGGTACGATGGCTGGGACCGACACAGAATCAGGCGCGTCGTACCTACTCCGAGGAGGTTCGGTGTTACCAGGGTACGCACCAGCAGATCGTGCATCACCAAGCGAGGACCGCTGATCAACATTACTGGGAACATACTGAGGAGGGGCAAGAGGACCGTGCCCTCGTTCGGCTGGTACATAGGGGGATGGCACAGCAGACGCTTCGGAAGAGGCATATCCATGCCTCGTGTCTTGAGTGGGTACATATCCAGCTGATTGTCTCGTCTCTTGGACAAAGGGAGCGCTAGTTCCTCTATTGCTGCCATGAGACTCTTGCCCGTGGAGATAACTAGTGCGCGAGTCGTGTGCATGCTGAGGTCGCGCGTGACCCTCTGGAGGATACGCGACCCGAGTGGGAGGATCCTGGGCGTACCCGGCACCTGCGCGCGCCGAGGACTCTGGAACATGCGACTGGGGATAGGTATATTTTGTGTCCTGAGTATATGCGCTCGTACGTTGCTCTGGAGGGTAAGGACGAGCTATCTCGGACTGGGCTTGAGGATGGAAATTCGCGAGGGTCTGTTGGGTATAAGATGTACCGGGTCGTGAAGAGTCGCTTGAATTAGAATATCCGGAACGGGCTTCGTGCTGAGAGAACGACTGGGAATGCCTTGCGTCGACGGCTGCGGAGGCAGATGTTGGGGCGGGGTGGTGGGGATACATTTCATGACGAGAATCTATACGCGCATCAGCAATTTTAGGTTGCGCATGCGGGTACCGAGCGCGATCTGAGTTCGGAACACGAGAGTCACTGAGAATGGCGAATCGGGCGAGGGTGAGCCCACGTTGACGAAGTGCATGGAATTACGTACCGGGACTCCTGAAGCTGGGGATGTCCACGAACAGACTCAACCGGTGCTTGGTTCTCGTACGTTGCACTGGTCCTGTTGTCTTCAAATGTATAAGCGGAAGTGGAAGTAGGTGGAGGCACGTAATGGGGTGAGTGCGGGTGTGGGTGCGGTTGGGAGGGCTGAGTCGGTGTTGGAGTCGGGGAAGGGGGTGGATGAGGGAAAGCGGAGGTAGGGGTTGGGTATGCATTGTGAGACGGGTATGAGGGATGGGCACTGGCCGAGGCAGAAGCGTACGAAGGGGAGGTAGAGGGGCCGAAGGTGGGAGAAGTGGAGTGGGCTGCGTATCCGGGAGAAGCGTTGTAAGGTGTATACGGGGCGGAGGTGGAAGTAGAAGAAGGGGGGTATGTAGGGGTATAGGAATGGGAAGCGTTTGGGGTGTATGGGGACGTAGGGGGATAAGTCGAACGATGCTTTGGAGGAGGGGCAGGAAAGGCCGAGGGAGCACGGGGCGGAGCGGTGGAGGGGGGATCGACGGTTGTGGGTACGAGGGGGGTTGTTCGTGCAAAGGAAGATGACTGGACGTGGGTGTGGACCTGGGACGGTGTTTGGGAATGAGCCGAGGTTGGTGGGTTGGTACCATGCGGGTGTTGTTGCTGCCAAGCGGAGGCATCGTGGTCGTGCTGTTGGGCCTGGGGCAGTGTCTGGCCCTGAAACGCGAACGGCTGGCGATGAACGTAGGCGGGTGCGGATGTCGCCGATGTCGGTGTCGGTGTCGGATAACCGAACGCCGAGAAGGACGTGCCGTTGGTGGTTGGAGCGAACGAGGGTGCGGAGCCGTGGGCTGGAGCGGACGCGTTTGCGTCCTGGCTGACGTCAAAGGCGGCGTAGGAGGGCTGGTCTGGTGCGGGGAGTGCGTCGTGTTGCTGTGGAGGAGGATACGGAAAATTAAGGCTCTTGAGTGGAGGAAGGCGAAAATCGTTGCTGGACACGTGCGACTGTGTATTTGAGTTTGAGTGTATGTTTGGATAGCGGTGGGTATGGGCGTGCTGGGCATGCGAGGAGGCCATTGCACGGATGGGGCAGTGTTGACCGAGTTCTTCTGACCGGGAGCCGAGTTGGTACGATATAATAATGTTGAATCGAGACACGATATCGCCGATGAGTCGATGACGGCGCACTGCGATGTACTTAGATCTCCTGGAGAGCGCAAGTCGAGATTCTGCGCGCACCCAAGCAAAACAACACACCTGATCTCGACGACGGTCAGAAGGGCGCGAGAGAAGAAGAAAAAAAAAAAAAAAGGACGGTCGTGACGAAAAAGAAAGCTAAAAAAGATAATAGAGGGGCGACGATCAGCGGACGACCTTTAGCCAGCGGACGGAGGAGGGGGACTTGGAAATGGAATGGGTCGTCCGTGCCGTATCTCCCGATGGCGACGGATCTCACATGCACCCGCTGACACGATGCAAATCTGCGTAGTGTATCTTCACACGACCCAAATTCGGTCACGGTTAGATTCCCCGATTCACCGATCCACCAGCCAGTGCCTCGCTAGTGCAGGCGTGGAAGACGACGTACCTCGTACGAGTCCTTCTCAACGATCTTTCGTATGGAGATGGGCATCCAACTCGCCCCATCCGGGTATAAGAGGACATCCCGTGGCTGTCCGCCTCGGATGCATAGCGTGTCAGCATTTCCCCTCTACCCACAAGACCCAGACCCAGACCCCCCGTGTGCACCCCTGGCACGCACTCTCGCTCACCCCAATTCCACTCCCTCCACGCCTTGCATGCATGCTCCCTCTTTCCTCCAGCTCCAATCCGATCCATCATTCCTTTTTTTCTTATTTCTAAATCGAGGCACCGTGGAACCCCGGATTGCCGTAAATAGCGGTTCCAGCCAGATTTATCTCCGATGTGTCACCGGCTTCCCCCCTTCCACGTGTCACGCCGGATTTGGATCTCGATACCGCACGTTCGACCCGCATCACAGTTTTAGTCCCTCGCAGCCAGTTCTATCCTCCCCGTCGCTCTCGTTTCACGCGTTTCCATGTTCGCGTCTCCCTCGACAATTCGTCCTGTGCAGTTGGACACCCGTGGACACCACGGCCTTTAACCCCCCAACAACACGTGTCATCCTGCCTGTACCACCGCCCATCTTCTTATCACAACTCTGTTCACATGAACCCTTCCCTCTCCAGCCCTGGATCCCGCACAGCTGCGATCACCAGCGCCCACCAACGAGTCTATTGCACCGAAACCCCATCACGGCCCGTCATACAACCTAATCCCAATCTCTGCCATGCTTCTAGCTCGCGCGGTCTCCGCCTCGACCCCGTCCATCGTGCACTAATCGTCCCGATCCTCCGCACTCGTCGGCGATCCGTCGTGGCGCTTTCCTCTCCATCCTGCCGACCTCGACTCGCAACACCACTGCGATGACCCTCTCCTTCCTTCGACCACCCCACGCGTCGGACCACCCAGTCACGATCCCAACCGTGCGAGCGATTCCCATCATGTCCATCTCATGCCTGCCTTCATACTCCTTAATTTTTCCGCGGCGGGCCACAGGTTGGCTGTGTCTCCGCCCGGGAATAAGGTTACCTTCATAAAGGCAGTGGTCTGATTTGCCGTCGCGCGATCATTTGTACACCCATCATGATTTGACGTACTCGAGACGTGTCGGTGCCGCAGAGCTAGTCTCTCTCTTTTGATTTTCACTTGTCATTACCGGCAGAGTGCATGTCTCCTCATGATCTATTCGGCCTTTCCTTAACCGGACGGTTAAGACCAACTAGGGGTTGGATCGGAGCGGCGACTTGTTGGGCTTGCCCGCCGCTGCTTCTTCTTTGTTCCCAAGGCATGCTTGCTGACGTTTTTGGAGCTTCACAGAACGTAGAATCCCACTTCCTGCTTACCCGCCCCGCCATGCGCGGCGAGCCTTAGTCACACGGCACCCCCAAGTTATCCATTTATCTCGACCTCCATATCATTACACCCGCTCGGACATTGTACCTGCCAAAAACGCCGTGGCCAGCGTGCTCTTGGAGCCAGTCACAGACCACCTGGCCTCTTGGTCAACGAGGCGTGCTTGATATCCATCAGTCATTCCGCTACCGCTGACACCACACCGCGAGTATCTATGATCAATCAACGACAACGCAGACGAACAAACCTGACGGCCGAGAACGTCGCTGAAATGGCGTTCATGTCCTTGGGCCCCCTACCCACCTGCAGGAGCCCTTGATATTACATTGCTTTTTGCAAATATCAACTGGCTCCGATTGATCTATTATCCTCGCCTGCAGCACACGAACAGGCGTCCGGTTGAAGCCAGATGACCATGCAGGCTCGTCACGTCGCCTCTCTCATCTCGTCCGCCTATCACACTTACCGCTGGCGACCGCTTGCCCTCGCGGCCAAATCGTCCATCCTCAATCCATGCCGCGCTGTCCGCGATGTGTCTCAATGTCCATCTCACTTCTGATGGGAACATGCCATCACTTCTTCCCCTCTCACAGTTCACAGCCTCGAAGACGGGACCTTCAGGGCCCACCGTTCACCACGCCCACACCACGCGCCCTCTGTAGTAACTACGGTCGCATGCTACTTCCTCTCCCGCCTTGTTCCGTTCCATTCTGCGCGCGAATCGTGGCACCTGGTTTCATCGGCTTCCATGACCCAGCGATGATAGTCCCCAATGATTGATTAATACACACGTGTGATGGATTCGTTAGCGCCACGCACCGGGGACAAAAGGTACAATAATAGAAAAGGAGTCCACTAACAGTCCTAACAGGCCGGTCAGCGTAAAACCCCGACCATTCACCCATTTTCCTTCCCACGCACGGGAAAGCGGAAAAGAGACGTCGCCCTCGCTAAGATCCGTCCCGTCCCATGACGCCCCACGCTCACACTTCTTTTCTTTTCTTTTTCCTTTCCGCCTTCTTCTCACCCCCCTCCCACCCCATCCAAAGTTAAATCATTGCTAATCGATATCAGATCAAAACGATCTAACTCCGATTGGGCAAAAACTTGCCGTGATAAGTGGGGATGAAGAGCTTGTCCGTTTCCGTACCCTCCTCCCTTTCTTTCTAATAATATGTTTCGCATGGCGTAATGAGGGGTGGGGAGTCTTTGCGCCAAGTCAAGGTTTGGCATAGTCACCCTCTATGGGCGCCTTTCTCCCCCTTATCGATCGCGCTATCGTGTGTGAAAAAAACGGAATCGGATTTTCCCTATTCCACGGTGCCCCGTAAGCTGGCACCCTGAGTGCGTTGAGTCTGCGTGTGGACATGCAGGGATGCGGATGCGACAAGCGAGGGGCGCGCGCAACTCCGGCGTGTTGTAGCGTTGGTGGTGTTGCATGGTGGTGTGTAATGCGCCAGCTGCTGGTGCCTTTGGTATCCATACGTGTGGGCCGTCCTATCCTCGACAGGCCACACGCATCTCCGAGTTTTCCACCTGCCCGGGTCATTACGACTCGTTCCCCCGGGGCCCCCCTCCCACCATCCCTCGCAACGCCATCGTCCCTTTTTTGAATCAGATCCCAAAGAGGTAAGTATCGTCCCGTCGAACCAGGACCACGAAATCGGCGGCCGCAACTTTCCAGAGGGGGACCGTCCGGTTTCGGGAAAGAAAATAATACCCGGCCGCGTCCCTGGCTCTTCGTACCAAAACGCGCTACGCACTGTGATCGCACCAAACCATACTTGTCATATCGCCCGGCCATCTCCTCTTGCGGCGGGAACCCCGGAAAAAAATGTAAAAACGGCGCGCCACCAGGGTCGACCAGACCCGATGGCGTCAGGTCCCACGTCCGCCGGAGGTATCCACTCCCAACAACGGGGACAAAAAAAGATACGCCCACGCTCGGTGCCGTCGGCGCAGGGGGTTAGTCACGGCGTCGAGTGGCGTTGGCGTAACACTCTGTCATATGGACCGCGTATGGGACGCCTTGAGGATGGGTCGATCCTGCTGGGGGGCAACCCGCCCCACGGCATTTACAGAAAGTGCGTACCCGGGGTGGCAAAGCCACAGCCAACATAAGTAGACGTTCGACTTGCTACGTGGGCCCCCCCCCCCCCGTGCGCCGTTCGCGAGGACGGATAACCTCGAACGATGGGATCGTTCACGGCTGCGTAGGGCGCGTGGTGATTGGTTCACCTGGTCAGAGACGTTCCCCCCGATCTGTCGAGTCAGCTTGTCCTAGCGAGCGCGTTCGGCACTCGGCCGCGATTCGCTCCGGAAGGTTGATTGATCAGCAGCGCATCGCGTCGTCCCCATTTGTCCTCCGTCGTCTACACGAGGCTATCGGGACGCGCGATCAAGATAGCAGAATCCGAGGAATGAGAGGGTGCAGACGGGAAGAGGGGACGCCCGAATCTTCAACGACAAAAAGCGCATGTAGATGACGCCCGGATCTGGGCGTGCGCCGCACCGTAACACACACGTTCAACGACGCCACCATTCCCCGATCAAGGGGTGGGATCCTGGATCGATTCTGGAATCGCGAAGAGCTAGAAATGCGACATAAGTAAAACAACGAGCGATTTCCGGATCCGAGAACTTAGCCTACTTTTTTTTTTCGTGATGGGAATGAAGAGATTCATCATGGCATGGCGGCGTAGACTCATCGGCAACTTTCGTTTTCTTTTCAATTGGAATGCCTGGGTGCGCTTGAGGTGGCGCGCGATTACAGAAAGAAACCGGGATCATTGACAATAGACAATGATGGATGTGGCTGCGAGTGTTCCCAGTCGACCCTGTGTATCAATGTAACACGACTCTCGATAGCGGGATCGCGCCGACTATGTAAGACGATTGTCAGTGCGTCGCAATGACATGATGTGTCGACGGCGTCAATCAAATCGAAACGTTAAAAGGAGATGCATTTTGAGGAGATCCTGTGTCAGGTAGAAGGGGTGTCGGACGGATCAGCAAGCTCTTCAACCTGGGCTAAAAGATATCAACAAGTCACGCACTGTATGACACATGTGTCAAATTCGATCTGAGACAGAACATGGCACGGGAGCCAGTACCGCTAAATACCTTGTTCACCCATTCTAACAAGGAGTAGGATCTTGGCAACATTACCAAAACGCCACATACAGTTCCACATGCGTCCACGTTCGTTCACAGCCGGTATATTGTGATCTCCCCCGATCCCGATCCCAGTGCGATTAAACCCCGCGCCTCATCATAATCCAGGCACGACCAGCTACTCCCGTTGCCTTCAAGCCTGGCCTTGATGTGCGCTTCCGACGATCCCTGCTTCAATAAACCGGGGAAAAGGGCAATAACAAGTGTCTCCCGGGCTATGTTCGTGGTCATTTGCTCCGCACAATTTTCGTCGGTGATCAAACCAGCTGGTGCCCAGTCCGAGGGTTGGACCCAAACCGCTGTTCCGTATGGTCCAAGAACCATGTCACTACAACGGAGGGGACCCATGTGTTTAGAGGAGAGGGAGGATATCAAGCTGAAGGGAAACGAGAGAGGTTCTTGGCCAATACTAGATCCATCGTGGGAGATATGATCGGGAGTGTGGTCAAGGTCTGCGTTCAAGGTCATGAATTGAAACTGCTCTGTGGGTCTCCACGGGTCTCCTCCTTTATTGCGGATAAGCAACGACAACGGCGACTGGGAAGAACCGACAGGGCAAGATGGCAACGAAGGTCCCAATGCTAGCGATACACCGTCAACCCAACCAAACGATTTGGAGACGCGAGGGAGAACGATGTTGAGATCCTCGCCCGGCAATACCATCCGGGGTTCCTCAAAGATGCAGATGGAACGAGCCCTTACGACAAAGATATCCCCCTGAGCGAAGGCGACGTGCAATGGTTTATCCTGTACATGACTGAGTGCACGATGACTAGCATAGCGATGATTGGTCTCATCACCTGCCACGTATTAGGACTCTTTAACAACGCTTGTTCTTGAGTTTTCCAGTTCAGTATCAACGTTTCTGAATCGTGGTCGCAGAGCGCGATGATGTCCCCGTTCAGAGCGACAGGTTTGCTAGACGTGTCCAACGTCCTTTTGGGCTGAACAATGACACCACCCGCGTCATCGTCACAGATGGCGAGGAGCTCGACAGCCGTGTAGCTATATGAGGTTCAGTGCAAATTCCATGGGGTGAGCGTGCTTTTACACCGACCCAACCCCGCGAACGGAAACGGCGACCGCTGCATCCGACTGCTCATCTGAATTGACAGCGATGCCGTTGAACAACGCTCTCTGTGGACTCCAGTGGCCAACAACCTGGAGGGTGTCACAGTCCCTGATACTCAGAGTCCACCAAATGCCAATGGAGGTCGTGATAATCCAGCTCCTGCCACGACGATAAATGAATTTGATCTGCTCTATGGCCCCGAATTTGAGAGGGGTAGATACGAGCTGACGGAGCTTCATCGTGGATGATCTCCAGTTGAGACCGAGTTTGTAAGCGCGCAACGTCTCCCGTTCGAGATCCTTGGCGGAAAGAGATGTCAAAGGTTGTTTTGGGAATGGGATGCCATTTTGGAGGATCTCTTTCGTACAGGCGACATTCCACACCGCGTGCTGTTCCGACACGAGATAGAGTCGCTTGGATGCCTAATAGGGGAAAGTATAATGATATTTAATAGCTGACAGGAAATGACCATCCCTACCTGTCGAAAGAGGAGGATATCCGGGATCGAGAGTGCAGTAAAAATGTAGATAAGGATGTCGTGATTCAACGCATCCAGAGAAAGAGACATCTAGTGTTCGTAATACAGCACAGCTCAACTGGCCCGTCGAGCTGGCGATAACGTTGATGGTAGTAGAGAAATCCTGACCAGTCCGAAACGTCCAACCACCGAGATATGAACGCCAGAAAAGGAAATTAGTCCAGCATGCGAAGAGCACATTTCGCAGCTGTCAACAGTTTGAATGGCTTCAAGGGAACCCACACGACACCAACTTTCTTCTAGACTTCAATATCAGTCCCACGTTCCTGCGTTCCTACAAAAGTTTCACGACCAAGTCAAGGGCATAGCGTCTGAGGACGACGACGAACCACAGTACTATGACGATGGATCAGGGAGACCTCCCATCCCAGTTCGCCCAGCCATTCCAGAACGCCCGAGCGACGATCCCGGGAGTGCCGATGAGGACGATGAGGACGAGAAACCGCAAGTGGTCGTGTTGAAAGCTGGGAAACATCTCACAGCACGAGAGGCGGAGAACGAAAGGCGGAAAGGTTTCGTCGTCGCGTCTTGTCCTTCCGTTGCCCCGTACTCATCCACGTTCTCTGAATAGAGAAAAGGCTCGCTCCTCTTCCTGTGTCTGACGACGAATCGACGAAACAGGACGACAAAAAGCCGAAAGAGGCTACCATGTCGAAACGAACTGCGCCCAGTCTGTCCTTTTCGTCCTCCGGGTCAAAGTCAAGTACAAGCTCGAACAAGCTCAAGCGGAGAATCATCATGGAGAACGACGACAGTGGCGATGAAGGTGGCAAGGTTAAAAAGGCGTCGAAGAAGAAATCGAAGCGAGAGGGAAAGAGTTTATTGTCTTTTGGAGAAGATGCTTGAAGTTCTGGACGGCCCTGGACCGTATAATGTCAGTGTCCTGGTGATCATATGTCTGTCTGTTCGGTTTCTTCTCGAAAAGTCAGCTAAGGAACTAGCGGGAGAGTGTTCCCTCTTCAGCGCAGACTCATGTCACTGCGATGACGGTGTCTTTGCTCACCATCCTCGGTGACTCACGTCTGTCTGCCGAGTGGAAAGCAGTTCCTCTTTGCTGTTGGCCCTATCTGGGTGACCGTCCCCCTTTCGTCATCGTGCAACGAGTCGTTCGAGGAGTACCACCGTGTGGTCGATTCATTACTTCTTACGTCCACTCGTCGCCAGCAACCCCAGACTCACGTGCTGCTGCCATCAAGCGGCATCCATACTTGCCTGCCTTTTACCATGCTCTGCTGGTTGGTTGTTCATATTCCGCTGCCTTTATATTACTTGTTTGCATGGTGTTTCATCTCATGTTCGCTAGGCGATCCGCCGGAGGCACACTACTTGCCGTCTCGTAGTAGTGGAAATTGCCGAGGCTATGCTCAATGTATCACCCGTCGCGATCACCACGCTCATGAGGATCTTATCCTTTTCAAAGGTCAGTGTGGATGGTCAGCCGAATTTCGAATTCAAGATTAACGGTGGAGGATATGGCGGAAGCATGGGCCTCAGATAGCGTGCAACCATAGAATACGCACCTGCTGTGTCTCCGGCTATCGGGAAGGAATCGAGGTATCCCACGGAGCTTTCGTTGATATCACCTTTGGTCGTGACTGCCCCTTTCCCTGCGGTTTCGTTGGCGCGTGTGTCCCCTTGTTGGATGCCAACCTCAAGCTGCCATTTGACGTTTTACCGGTCGGGTTAGGCTCCGAGACCTGCTATATAGATACACCATCTTGCACGTTTTGCGAACCTCGCGCGAACCGGGCGATTCATGGGGCTCGAGCGGCCGAAGGTTTGCGTGTTTGTCGGATGCCATCTGTGACTTGTACCCAAATCGTGTCTTTAGGCGATTGGGGTCAGGCTAGATGGAATACTTATTCCACTTATGCGCAAATATGTCGCAAACGAGATTGTCCGTGTGAACTTCAGGAACTCACGCTTGACGGTAACCTAGTTCTTATTCATTGCTTAAGGGTATCTTCAGCCGTCATCTATTCCGTTGGGTCAATAAATTATGTTCCAACGGACTTGTCTCAGGAGCTGACATTAGAGCTCAAGATGGTACCGACGTATCCCCAAGACACCCTTCTCAGTGAATGCTTGCTTCAGGAACTTTCGAACGCAAACCTGGAATTGTATAGTGTGATGCTTGGACCAGCGTAGTGAGATAGGTCGTTTTCACGGACTACCCTCGTTGGGATCTTGGTCTAGTCACAGGACTAATTTACGGAGCCCCTAGCCGCACCTTCCCTGCACTCCAACCCTTTCTATGCCGGCACTTCCTGGCCAAACCCTCGCACTAGGGTGTTGACGTTTTCGTGGCAATAATCCGAGCCACGACTCGATCCCTCACTAAGTGAACATTACGCGCACATCTTTTTTTGTGCAACTGAACTGAGCTGCAGACCAGAAGGCGGGAATCTCAGAGCGTACAGTTACTCCAATGCTGCAACCTTGGATGCTACACACATGGATTGAAGTCGCGAAAGGAAGCGGTGTCAACCTCGGGATCGGTGAAACTCAACCTTATTTACAAGAAAACGCGCCATCAGGCAGAAACTTTGGTCCCATTAGGTACTGAGAAGAGCCATCGAGGGGCGTTTATCGATCTTAATTGACCTGAGGCTGACGAATGTACGCCATGACAGGCTCAACTCAGTATCTGCATTACAGTCGCCCCTAAAAATATGCTTAGAGACAAGGGCTACTATCAGTGGCCATTGGCAGCTTCCGAGAGGGATGAGCGACCGGCTGAAAGGGTGCTACAAGTCGTTGACAGTGTGTGGTTGCGCGTACGGCAGCCTGGCCAAGCACCACATAGGACTGTGTGAGCCAGACTTGCGATACCTGTTATTGTCACGTCGCGGGGCTATGGGTTCGTCAGTAAGCCGATGGGCATCGCTTTGAAGACCTAGTGAGCCGTGTATCTCGAATGCACCTATACCAGAATACGTTGCACCAATAGCTTCAAGCTATAAAGACGGTGCTTACCATTGAAGGCACGGCGGTACCTATCAGTCGTGGCCTTTCTATGCAGATGCGCATCATGTCATGGTGATCTTCTGGCGCGGTAGGCCTACTAGTACTACAAGATTCGTTGGTTTCCAAAATGGGATTATTCCGTGACATTTGAACTCGTCTGTCAGTCGGTTGTCTTGGATCGTCCTAACGCCGCTGCAGCGCATGGGAATATCCCGCTAGGTCTTCGCTCGCTCTAGATACCTCCGCCTTTGACTCGCCATCCTTTGCCATCATGGGGAACTCGGTACATGCGCAACGCCAGACCACTATTACCTCGAAGCTTCTGGCGCGAGACAGGGCGCTCGCATTGGCGTCTCCGTATGATAGCAACACCCACGATCTCTTTCTGCACGCGACAGGTACATTTTCAACACCCCGACCGCTTGAATAATTCTGTGATACTTTGTCTCCTTTCTCAGCTACGGAGATCGTCGAACGCATAGCTTCCGGAAAATGGACCGCATCGCAAGTTTTGGACGCATACATCGCACGCGCGGCTATTTCTCAGGCCAAGACGAACTGCGTTACCGAAGGTGAGTCAGAGGTAATTAGGTTGGGTTTGGGATGCCAACTCATCCGCTACCCCAGTCCTCTTCGAAGACGCCAAGAAGCAGGCAAAAGAGCTTGATGAGGAATTTGCTCGTACGGGCAGGTTGCGGGGACCTCTCCATGGTGTTCCAATGAGCTTCAAAGATCAATGTACGCTTCTTTGCCAGATCCAGTATGTT
>JBBPKC010000108.1:8180-57267 GCA_038089055.1 Tylopilus aff. balloui | reverse complement strand
GTATTAGTACTAGAAGAGTTCAAAGTCTATTTGGGGGGACGTGGAGGTGGGTCGAGTCGAGGGGGGGGGGGGAATACGTGGAGATGGCGAGAAGTGGGGAATGTCTTGACGAGGTCCGCCGAGAAGAGAGTGGTGGAACCCCGGGTTCTTTCCCATGGGATCCGTCGGCAGTAGAGCGGGGGGGGTGGGAGTGTGCGAGTGACAATATTATTCGCGAGCCGGTTCCGTGAGGAAGTGTTCCTGTGATGGCATCGTCGTTTGGCCGTCGAGTCTGCAGAATCGCATGTGTGTGTACGTAGGGTGTTAGTGCTGCGCCGCCTTCTGACTCGGCCACGACGGTTACCAGGAGATGGCAGTCGACTGACTCAGATCTAGACAGGAAATAAATAAATAAATATTCCAAGGTGGTTATTACGGAATATGTGCTCGATCGACGATAATTAAAAAGAGGAGTAAATTAAATAATTGAATTGATTTAAGAAAGGGTCGTCCTGATTAGATATGGGGTGTGATCTCTGATCTGGATCTTGGCTGGTCCGAAAAAGGCAGTCGAATATATAAGAAGGGGTCACTCCTCCTCCCCCTCCTGCACGCCCTCGTCCACTTTTTTTCTCGTCCGACCTCAAGCCATGGACGTCGACTGGTGTCTCTCCTGCGAACGCAAACTCGTACGTCCACATCCCCTCGTCTCCCCTTCCCCGCCTCACCCCCACCCAGCACGACCTCCCAACCCCCTCAGGTCCATACTGCTCCCCTGAGTGTCTCTCCTATGCTCAGCCCTCCAACAACAACAACAACCGCGCACTCTCATCACCCCGCCCCGCATCCGGCACGTACCGCATTCGCCAGTGGGCTCAGGCGATTCCCCCACACATCCCAGCCGGTGCACCCACACTTCCCTTTGCGGATCTCCCCCTCTCCTCCCCCTCGTCCGAGCGTCCTCCTTCTCCCCGCCCACGTCACCAGCCGACCCCAAAGCTAATCGAGCGCACAGCCGCTTCCACCCCTCTCCCAACCCTCTGCGTCTCGTCCCCCGCCCATGTCAGACCTCCACACCCCCAACGACTTCCGTTTCACTCTTATTCACGCCCCAACACGTCAACCTGCATGAGCGAGGCGAGCACCTCCCTCACATCCCTCCTCAGCGAGCCCATGGTCGCAACACCCGACGAAGACGCCCCCTTCGGTACGAACATCGGTGCCCTCGTCCGTTCCTGGGTCAACTACGACCGTGCAAAGAGCACAAAGGAGGACTACGTGATCGAGAAAGTCACCGATTATTTTCCTCCGATCCCGCAGGCCAAGAAGCCCCCCTCTCCCCCTTCCTCCTCCAAAAAATCGAAAAAGACGACCCCTCTTTCCCCCTCTCCCGTGTCTCGTCTCAAACTGCACGCCAAGAAGGTGGTCTCCTCCCGAGACAAAGACCATTTGACCTCCGTCCGCTCGCACACGCCCACCCCGGTCATATTCCCCTCCTGCCGAGCAGCTGAGCTAGACTGGGTAGACGGCGAGGATGAGGACGACAACGAGATGATCAACGCTCCCCAACCCCGATACCTCCCCATTGTTCACCAGCAGCACGGGCCAGAACGTGAATTCAAGCCCGACTGCTGGACCCGTCGGGCTTCAGTTTCTTCCTCGGTTTTCAGCTCGGACTCGTCTATTTTGCTCATCGCTCCGAAGGGCCGGGACGGTAACAGGGGCCGCAGGGCCAGTCAAGCGATCGCGGCATAATTTCTATTTCGTTTCGCCCAAAGTCACACCTGTTGTTGTGTCGTTTTAAAAATTGGGACGCTTTCACTCCCGCCGGTCGCGATGGGCTTGTATACCGCCTCTTCTTCGCCCTGTTGCTATCATCATTTTTTTTTCTTCTGTACGATGATGCTCGCAGTGAGCACCCACGACAACATTCCTTGTTTTTGTTTTTGTTTTTTTTTTTTCAAGATCTTCACGTAACAACCACACTCATTCTCCTGTCTTTTCCTTCACTCTCACACACTTGTATATACATGCATATACTCATAGATAGATACGTCCGGTTTCGCATGCTTCCCTCACATAGACACCTCTCATCCCCTTTTTCGTCCTCGGTATTCGAACCGAGAATATGGCATTGATTTATTGTACGATAGATCCCGCTGTGTTGCGGATGGGATGGAATATTATTACTCGAGTTCTTGGGTTCATCGAGTCGTATGAAACACACCCTGACGACGGCAACGAGATCATAGCCTCGTTTGGTGCGCAGTCTCTCACACAGCATCAGCTGCGGTGGAGCGACGACTCCAAAGCTTGCTGAATGCACCCACGAAAGTCGTGTACAAGAAGGGGATCCATTCGGAAGTAATCTCACTTCAAGGACGCTGACGGACTCTCTCTCTTCGCGGGAGACGGCGCTCAAAAGGTGTCGACTCACTCCTCCCTGCGGTTCTCGCCTTCGTCAAGCACATGTGGATGAGTCGCACGTATCTCGTCAGCCGGCCACCGCTGTACCCGGATTGCCCTAGAAGCTTGAAGAAGTCCGCTGGGTGTATATGCTAGGGAACGGACAGGTTTGCGTGTATACCCACGAGCGTGTCTGCGTGGGTACGGACGGGGACCATAGTCTCTGATTGAGTTCTGCCAGCTCCAATTCAACGTGACCATGTGCCCTCTTCCCGTGCGAGCAAGGGGTAGAGGATGACACCATTCGCAGCTCGTCCCTTCCACCAAAACGGCCATTTTCCCGAACTCCCACATACATAGCCTACCCCGGGTGCGGTTCGGGGATTTGCCACATGCACTGCCAGCCTTCTGTAACACGGCCGTCCTGTAGGGAATCCGTACGTGAGTACGGGCGTCCTGACGTGTCCCATGTGGCCGTTTTCATTGGGTGCCACACCACAGCATGCGAGGTGTCCTTGCTAGCATTTTTTTTGATTGCAGATAACCGAAGGCTGATGCGTTCCAGTACCACCGCCCGCCGCTACCTCCTTGTGGGTGCTGAGTCGAGCGACGGAATAACATGCGGACTATTACGGACCGCACCGTTAGACGAGGGCAAAAGTTCGGTTGTTCAGCCGCGGCAAAGGCGATCGTACATGCCCGACTCGACTCGTCGGTACGTGTGGACAAGCCTGCTCGTTTGCCCGCGGACGTTCCTGGAATCGAGGACAAAGGCTTGCTACCTTATTCTTCGTTAAAAAAACAATCATCGTCAATTCACTTGATCCCCCAAACCCCGAGGCGGGTATCTCGGTTGAGCCATTGCGCGTCACAGCGCCCAGGGTCAGTCCGTTTGGGCCTGAACCTGAAACGGGTCGATCGCTTTCCCCGGCTCGAAACGGCCACTCTTACAGTCCCTCGCACTCACTCGCAGCTCGTACGGGTTACCTATCTGGAAAAGAACGACGGCTGTTCGTATCGCCGAACAATCTGCAAGATTCGAAAGGTCAGCGTATGGAAACGAGTCGAAACTGGGCGCTGTCACACACTCGACGAGCGGGCGTAAAGGGCTGCAGCGTGCATCAGATTGGTGTGGTTAGATTGGCGGCACGCTCCCCGTGGGTCGCTTATTGCTAGCGACTCGCGTTCAAGCACCTCGTGCGCTCGTTCGTCGCGCGCGATCGATCTCGATATCGTCAGTAGTTTCGTGCCAGGGTTCGAACGTTCTGGCGCGGTGCGATGTACGCGTGCCCATGTATCATCCAGCTTCATTCTTCCGGATAACCCTGTTGAATGCACTGCCTGCGGTACACGCTGTGGTGCCGATATACGAGCTGACTGGCGGTCGATCGTGCCCTTGACGAGCCTGCAACGCCCCTGCGACGCTCGTCCGTGTGCATGGTCTCGAGCGAGCGTGGTAATGAATTCAGTCCATATCGATCCGTGTATGCTGGAACGGCATTCGAGGGGACGAATGGATGTGATCGACGTTCTGATGACAGTCCTGGGATCGCCCGCTGGAGTGCATCCCGGTAGACTTGGAGTGCGAATGCCGGCGCCCATTCCGCATGGCGTACTAACCACCCAAACGACGACCCCATCGCACAGCACCGGACATGCAAGCTTCTGCCGGTGACAGATTCTCTCATCGATGGCAGTCAGGGTGCCGGCCATACGAACCGCGACGATCCTCCAGTTTCAGAAAACGTCGCCGAACCCACGCAACGAGGTACACAGGGCCACGCACTCGATAAGAAAGCTCTCTGCGACCCTGTCGAGTGATTCACGGACGGCTAGAGGAACCACCATAGGGGCTGCCCAGCGACGGCAAGTGCTTCGGTGTGGAGGCGCGCTTCTGCAGCCCAGCAGTCCGCTCGCCCCTTTGGATCAGAGTCAAGGGACTTGGGGGCGTTCTGCTCCGCCCACCGGGACCGACAGCTGCCGGTCCGGCTGGGATCGCTCGTAATCTATTATGCAAGAGGGCACAACCGCCTTGCAGACCGATGGGCCCTGGTCATCCTGTCAACCCTACAAAGTCATCGCCCGAAAGCGTGCGTGTCGTCAACCCAGGGTTCGGGTCGCGTCTATGTCATGGCGCTGCAGCCATCCCGGAAAAGGCGCGGCCTTATTGCCTTTCCATGGCGCCCCAGGGCAGGCCGGCATGCCAAGAGGCGCGCCGTCGCCACTCAGATCGGGAATGGGTTGGTTGCGAGCGACGCAATCAATGTGTGTCGTATGAACAGCACGAGGGGCACTCCACGGTATCCGATCAGTACTGATCGTAGTTCGCAGCGATCGGGCGCACATGCCCCCCTCGACGTTAAAGTTGACTTTAGGAGAGCCCTCCCCTTTGACATTTCCTTTTGCGGGGCGCAGATATAGATTTACAGTTCCACACGGCGGGCTCGCTGCGGCCTCAGCTCATTGCTTTACGGACATGGCGTAGCACACAACATGCCACTGGAAAGACAAAAAGTCTCGATGCCAACCGGAGATAGCAAGGACCAAAAAGAACGAGAGGAGAAAAAAAAAAAAAAATGTGGCGCGACGCGCGCCCGGTCGGACCCGCAAAGTCCGCGCCCTGTAAATAACAGGTAACCCCCTCCCCTCACGTCCTAATCCCTCATGGTCGTCGTCAGGGTCGAAAGGAATGCAGCAACTCACATCGACGCGTGTCAGGGAGAAAGTCAATTGATTCATTGCGGCATGGTTGCCGCAGCGCTCGTTGAAGGCGCCTCCAGGAATCATAATTAATTAGACTTTGCACGATCTCGCCCGACGTCCTTGCGTACACCAGCCGCTCGGTGTGGGTTTTTTCTTCTCCCTTTTCTTGGCGAACTCAAACTTGCAGGGAAAAAAGACCATCGTGACGCGACGGACGCTGGGTTCTCCCCCAGCGCGAATACGACCGTGCAATTACCATGTAAATCGGTTGCTGTTCATGCGGGACCGATGATGTGGCGGCCTGGACACGCCGTGTGGCGCGCCCTTGGTTGGCTGTCTGGCGCGCTGCGGCGCAGGCCACAGGTCCGGTCACGATAAAACGTGTCCAGCCAACCGACGCAGGCGTTCTAATCCGCTTCTCCAGAAAGGGCTACCCAAAGAAACAAACCCTTTTTTTGATCCACCCAACTGTCGGGTGCCCACGGTGCCGCCGGAGCTCGTCCGTTGGGGGCACTGCATCCCGGTTCGCGACCTAATTGCAAAACGCGATCCCCAGCGGCAAATAAGGAGCAAGGTTATGGCTCCGATGATCTCGTTTAGTCGCGCTTTTCGGGTAAGTCGGCAGCCGTAACCCGCTCAGGGCTTTTTTGAAAAAATGGAGGCGTTGTCATGTGCGCGCCCTTTTAAACATGATCGACCTTGCGCGCCGACAGCGCACGATTGTCGTCCAAAAAAAGCAGCACAGATTCGTCCGCGTTACGTCCGCAGGTTGTGAAACGTGCCCCTAGTTGTAGAAAGCGGGGCTCATCTTTTCGAGTTTCGTGTTTGTTAAAGTACTGTGGACGTTCGGGTTTCGCAGGTTACAAGAACGGTGCATATACATCCTCGTCCTTTGCTGGTCTCGGTAGGGGGGTTTTTTTTAGAAAGATTCCGATGGGATGGCAAGACATCAGGCCCATTTGGTTCGCGAACTGTGGAGTAGTGGCATTTTAGTTCGGGGAAAGAAGGGTCGGTACGTGGAGAGCACCTACGCTAACGCTCTAAATGATCGATCGCTATAGGATCTCGTGCACCATGGATGGGAAACACAGAAGTAAAAAAAAAGCATGTGAGGCAGTCGAGTTGGAGACGTGGGTACGTCCGAATCTGTCATGTCGCCAAAACATGCAAGCCAGTTTGACGAAGAAGCCGCCGCACCAAACGTCATGCGTCATGCTTGTCCGTTGCCAATGTCACCCATGCTTGTCAGTGCGTCTCGAATCGGATGGAGGGGAAGAATTTTTCGATCAGTACACTCGGCCTGTTGGGCTGTAGGTTCGTATCAATACGGCAGGGCGTAATCAATCCCTCTCCACAGGGCACCCGAAGGAATGCAGGTAGACGTGCTAGTGTGCACCAAAAGTGGTTTGGCACTTGGCATTACTGGTAGACGATGACATACCTATCACTCTAACACAGGTAACTGATAACTTTAGTCATGGACGATCATGGGCATACCGTGTCAAAATCACGGGTAGCTAAGTAGTTATCCTGGTCAGCTGTCTGGTATGTGCTTATCGGGCAAAGTCGCAGCAATGCTAAAATCAGTCTGCATCCACCTCACTATGTGTGATCATGACAGAACCTTGAAAGTAAGTCCGCAACCTATCCTGCATCAGGCACATTTGGAGAGCCGAAGATTTAATTGTGATGGTGGCGTCTCTGTGCTGGAAAGCATTGGTTGAGGATTGGACACGGGTGAACGTTGTTTGGAGATGAGTGAGAATCTCTTGGGACAATCACTGTCATTGGTGTACAAAACTGTGAACGGTTCTGCCCACAACAGCACGTCGGAGTCGTGCAATGAATCTTGACATCATACGCGTATTTTTGGCAAGGCTACCCACCGTCACGGTAGCATGATATGGCGCACTTGAACCGGTCATCTAGGCGCACTCTCGAGTTCACAACCCTGACAGCATTCTACCCACAAAAGGAGGTGAAAGTTTGGGCTGCGACTTGTCACGGTCCTTGCCTGACAGCGTCGGCCGCTGCAAGGTGCGCCATATTTCGGCGTTTTGGCGCTTGGCTCGCGAAAAGGCTAAGCCACGTTATGGCCACACAGCCTATCGGGAAAGATTTCTTTTCAGGTTGTTTGAGGCTGACTCAGTGGTGAGCTTTCTATTGACATCTCTGGCGTAGGACACTTACTGCTCTATACCGGCATCGAGCGTTCCCACTCGTGACTTCTTCGGTGTCGTAATGATGGGCGTATGAACTATGTCAGCTTCTCTGCAGCTGCGCATCTAAGGGGGGAGGGTACGGAAGGGGTGATATTGCAGGAAGATGTGGTGGTCACGTACCGTTGATGCGCTGGTCTCACGCGCTGGACAGTCACCCATGCTATGGGTGTTCGTGGTCATATCGGTGCTGACATATCAAGTCCATCAAGGGCCTCAAGCTGAGTGTGTACGGAATCGATACCCTCCCTCCTTATCATCTCCTCAAACCTTGTAGCATGTTGTGTGCGCCATTTGGAGAGACACTTGCGGTTTAGTGCGCGGTTAGAGAGCAAATTTCATGCTTCGTGTTCGCCCAACCTCATGGACCAGGGGGTCCCCCCAAGTGCAATGGGCCCTGCACCGTTGCACGTTGGAGCGAGAATCAGAGGAAGCAAGATAGCCGTGTGGCACGCGCCCCACGCACGTTGAATGTCAAGAGGACAGGCGGACGCTCGATAACAGTGTGGTCGACATGTCCATCGTAGAGCCGAGAAACTTGCTGGACGTGGGCGTAGCCATACGACGACCACTGGAGATCGGTGACACCATACTTTCAGATAAACCCATAACGACGTGGATACACCGAGTATTCGAGACTTGGCAACGCGGTATCGCATGCGGACGTGGCACCCAAACGGACTCCGGCTAGTCCATAAAGGAGAGGTCTCGTCGTCGACAACCGCCTCGTCACAGCATGAAAGATAGCGCATCCAATTCGGAGCCAGTACCCAGTTGCCATATTGAAGATACCGAGGACGCTCGGTGCATCACCATCACGACGCCTTATGGCGTCAACTACCAGCGTTCTTCTGATAACAGCGCAGACTCGATAACAAAGAAAGCGGCATAATCATAATCAAGTCTACGGACAAGTTCGTAAAATATTCCCGGTCCCCTTTTGTCTTCCAAGTCACCGATCATCATCTCAAGGCCTGCTTGAAGAGCGGAACATCACCAGAAAGGCAAGCAGCCATCGACTAGATACGCCATAGGAGCGCACGTGCGATCATAAAGATAGCGACACCATTGATTGCGTTCCCGCTAGAGCAAATGCAACATCAGATATGCCTCGCACCGTATCACGCCTGAATGATCCGTACCAAAGGTGATCGTGTCTGTCCTGAAAACATCATCTGCGTCTATGAGGCACATGCATCAAAGCACCCGGTGGTTGGTAACGAGGGATCGCAGGGAGATTTGGATAGTATTGTGTGGGAGCAACAGAAGTGGTACGGGAAGAGGTGGTGCGAGAAGATGCGCGAGAGGGATAAGGGTAGGGCTGAGTGGGTAGTGGGGCTTGGGCGGGGGCCCAGTGGACGTGTCGTGGGGGTGATTTCATCATCCCACGAGGCGGGGGGAAGGGAGGGGCTTGTTGGATGCCCGCATGCTTTGAGGAGCGTGGGGGGGGAAAGGCTAAGTCCCGCTTCTGGGACGGGTGGAAAGGCACGTGCAGGTAATCCAAGAACCTCGAAGAACTCCGTTGCGGGGGATGAGGTCGCGCCGGCGCACGGACAACAGGTCCTTTGCGCGAAAGTCCTGGCGCAGCGGGGACAGGCCCTTTGCGCGAAGGTGCGGGTCCTTTGCGGACTGGTACGAGGGGACGCGGGACTACGGCCGGCGCAAGCTGATGATGTCCTCGTCGAACTTGAGGACGGACTTGGGGGACAGCAGCGGGACGTTTCCCGTGGGCGCGCGCCATCATCGGGGGTGGTCGTTGGACGTGATGCCCCCGGGCGTCGCGAGTTGGAACGGGTCTTCTGAACCTACTCAACAAGTCGAAGGTCATGTTGGCTGGCAGTCACAACTGGGGAGGAAGGGCGAGGGTGGTGGAAGACCTTGACCTGACGGGGGACATTAAGAGCAGTTGGAGTGAGCACGATAAGGACAGCTATGCTGTGAGAAAACCCAAACTAGGAGGTACCGGTGACATTGCTTCTCCTGCCGTGCAACGTCAGATGGAAGGACATGGACCAATCACCAGGTTGCGGCGATTATGAGTTTGTATCCAAGTTCTCGAAGTCGTTTCATCAAAGTGGTTCCGTATCCAACTTGACACACCGGAGATGAGCGACCATGTACAACACGAGTCGAGGTTGTTTACGCGACGCAAACATTCCATGCACCTTAGCTCGGGTCAGCAGAAAATGGCACCGATGCGGCGCTGTCAGCTCGTTAGCAGGATAAGGCACAACAGACCTTTTGTGATGTAAGCAAGGAAATACATTTCATACGGGCCTACCAACATGATCGACAAGGAAACTAGTCGCTCCGCTCTCCGTTCTGCCTTTTGGCTGCCGCAAATTTTACACCCATACACAGCTACTCACTGGGGGGGAGGTTGGAAGCTGGAAAAGAACACCTGTCACCGCTAGAATTAATGAAGTGGGGAAATGATTACCCAGGAGGAGGGGGTCCTCCAAAACCCGGTGGAGGTTGGAAGGGTACACCAGGTGGGAAGCCTTGAGGCCTGAAACCGGGAGGAGGACCGGGCATGCCAGGAGGAGGGAATGGCGCTGGAGGCCGTCCCATCGGCGGAGCACCCACTGCAAGAGTCTCAGGCAAATGAAAGCAACGCTTTCAGAAGAAAGCACGCACTTGGAGGCATCATTCCCATGCCACGACCAGCGGGCATTCCACGGCCTGGGCCGACAGGAAGCTATGCGTTCGGGTCCATTAGATGTTCATTGTGTAGGGACAAACAATGCAACAAAGGCGTACGGCGTTCTTTTTGTCATCGTCGACAACTGGAGGAGGTCCTTCGACGCTCATACTGACGACTGTTTCGCCGCGTAAAATCACAAGACCGAGTGTCCGTTTGATCTCTTGCTCGGGGGGCGTTTCTGTCTGGCCGGGCTTTTTCTTGGGTCTCACGCGACGGAATTCTTCGCAATCTGCCAGCACCAAATTCATGTGCCTATCAAACGCGAGCATCTGTCCGGTCAACGCGCGACCATCGTTGATGGTGACTTTCAGCCGCCAGTTGATGAGGCTGAGCATCTTTCCACCCTTTGACTTTGGAGGAGGCTATGTTTGCATCAGAACACACCCATGAGACATGCCCGCAGTGATTCTGAGAGCGATACGAACCATGATGGGCACGATGAGGATATGGCGCGAGTACGACGAGGGACAACACAGAGCAAGCAAGGCACGATAGGCTTCATTGTACAAACATTTACAAATACAAACAGCAAGGCCCGATGACCAGCGCCCGTCGTTTCGGTCGTCAGCTCCGAACGCTGAGATGTACTTAAATACGACGTGATTGGCAGTACGACCAGCACCGACGATGCCCCTTGACACGCCGATAACGCGCTTGTTAGGCAAGTTGCAGCGCCTCACGTTCCGAAACCGTACACCTGATCATTCTCTTTTTCCCCTAGGTGTAAGCATCCCCGTCGTCGCGGCTCCAATGGCGGGTGCAAGTGGTGGCTTGTTAGCTGCCAGGGTCACTGCCGCGGGAGGCTTCGGATTCCTGGCAGCAGGTATGATTACACACCTCGTCCACGTATCACGACTGATTGTTGAAAACGTGCAAGGCTACAGGACCGCAGAGACTCTGATAGACGAATTGTCCATTGCCCGTGGATCACTCCACTTGAATCCCTCGGATCCTCTTCCAATCGGTGTTGGTTATCTGGGCTGGCAGTTGGAGCAGCCGACGGCTAAACCCGAAGTCGTACTATCGGCCGCTCTCGACAATCATGTCCACGCAATCTGGCTCGCCTTTGGCGATAATCTCCCGGGGTGGATCGAATTTATTCGCAACTATGACACCGAGCACAAACGCGTCCGTCCGACAACTATATTTGTCCAGGTTTCCTCCGTCGAGGAAGCTATTGTTGCCTCGGATCAATGGAAAGTAGATGTCCTCGTAGCCCAAGGTTTAGCTATATTTTTTTTAATTGCACGAAGTGCTCGAACTTACCCCCAGTGAACTCTAGGCAACGAATCGGGAGGACATGGAAATTCCTCTGCGCCGCCCCTTTTCACTTTGGTCTCCTCTATTCTTGCGGTCTTACCCGAAAGCGGACCACCTGTTTTAGCCGCAGGGGGCTTGGTTACCGGTAGCCAGGTCGCTTCTTTCCTTGTCCTCGGAGCTGCGGGGGCCGTGCTTGGAACGCGCTTTCTGATGACTCCAGAGAGCTTGTACAGCGATGCTCAGAAAAAGGCTCTTGTTGCGGCCAAATCTGGTATGACAGTGCGAACAATGGCATTCGACCAGGTGAGGGGCACTCTGGACTGGCCAGCAGGTGTCGACGGCAGGGGACTTTATAATGATACCGTGAAGGACATGGATAGCGGAGTTGACATCGAGACCGTAAAGGGGAAATTCCAACAGGCTGTCCGTGACGGTAACCCCGACCGAATGCTGGTGTGGTCCGGCATGGGAGTAGGACTCGTTTCGGAGATCAAGAGTGCCGAGGTTGGTTTACTTTACGGGTCAGCCACCTATCTGTTCATCACGATGTGTCACAGGAGGTTGTCCAGGAACTTGGCGATGACATCTTACAACAGCTCAAGGTCGCTTCGGAGCTTGCACGATAAGAGTAACATCGTTATTGAATTTCACTGATGATGATAAGGCAGAAATCATTTCGCACCATCACCACCTCTCTGCCGCTGGTCGGCCCCTACGTGCGTTCCCACCGTATCAAGTGTTTCTCTTTCAAGGGTCTTCGTTCACTACGAAATAAGAAACGTCCGTAGAACCGGGCAGCGCTACAGCTCATGATGCCCTTTAAATTTGGCACGACCCTCTCAGCCCCCCAGCGGAAATGAATAGACCGCAAAGATATAATTGTATCCGATACGCTGGCTGCCGGTATCGGTAGAGCAAACCAAGGGTGGCGTTGTCTTCATCTGGGGCTTACGGTACGTGAGAAATCACGACACCATCCCGTCTACGCCTGAATCGACCCCATCGGGGGTTGACGTGCTTATCGCGAGGGTCATAGGGGGCACTCGTGTGGGCATGGATGAACAGATTGTGTCCGTTGATGAAAAGACACCGTCTCTGATTGGCACGTGTCATACGGCGTCGTCCGAGTCGTCGTGGTGTCTATAAGATGCGTTAGCTTCCATGTCAGATGGAAACAGATGGCGGCGTCGTTGGACTGAGGTATTTGGCTACTCAGATCCTGCACGACCAGGTCGTGCACTCGATCATGATCATGATCACGATCGAGGATACCTTTCAACACCGGGGCTGCACGTTTTCGAGACCTGGTAACTGGATTAGCTTTTTGTTCTTTGTGTTTGCCACTGAGATCAGATCAACGTGGTGATAGTATCGGCCAGCCCAAAGGATCGGTCGAGAAATATTGGACAGCTCAGATGCTTCCTGTGTATCGGTGGGAGTTGGCAGTGACGGGCGAATCTATTTGCATGACGATCATGCGCCCGTAAAATCAATGATACACAAGAACGACCGTAGTTCACCAGCCTGCAGGGACCGTACATCGCACCTTCTACCATCACCCAGCAGGCCCCAAGTTGCATCCTCAATGGACAATTTCCACCGTCAAGTCCCCTTGGTTTATCGAGTCACCTAATAGCCGTGGTCATGCATCGATTCCAAAGGCACAAAATCCACGCACCTTCGCTGACAACAACGCGTTTGATGTGGCCGGAAACAGGTGCGGTGACTGCAGATTCCATCTGCAGACACTGAATCAGTCGAGATAACAAATTTGCACAATAACTACTTGCCTTCATGGCACTCAACACTGGAGGTGAGCAGCAAGTAAATCATGTTAGGGTGTAGCTATGATGCGAACAGATTGATTTCACTGACCGCAAAGAGGATCACCCTTCTTGATCTCATGACCTTCCTTGACCCTGACCTCAACGACAACACCCGACATTGGTGCGCCTACCGAGCCAGGGTCGGAGGTTGCCTTCTCCCGCGAGACAGTCTCGACGGCAGAATTCTTGTCCTCGACGGACACCGCGCGTACCTACACCAGCGAATATATGTCAATAAAACTCTCAGGCAATGTCAGTTGCCTGCGGCGTTACCTCGCCGTTGACTTCGAACCAGACGTCACGTTGTGCACGGCCTTCAACGACGGGCCCAATTGCCATCAAACGGATGATGAGGGTCTTTCCCTTTTCGATAGCGATATGCATCTCTTCTCCGGTGGCCGGACGACCCAAAAAGTATCGCGTGGGAAGCACGCTGCATAGAACAAGTCCACATCAATCCATCTCCCATTACACAAGGACATGTACCTTAGGTCCCCGTGTTTCTCCAAAAATCCCTGGTACTCCTCAAATACCTAACAGAGTTAACGTGAGGGTCCGTGCGCAGTGGTGGGAGCGAAGGGTGCAACAAACCTTGGGATACATAACATACGAGGTCACATCTGCATCAGTGATGTGCTTTCCAAATCTGCTGCGCAGATCAGCTTTGATCTTTTTGAAGTCCAAAGGTGCCAACGTAGCACCAGGGCGACCGTCGATTCTTGGCTTGTTCCTAATAATTCTGGTACGCAATGGCTCTGGGAAACCTCCTACGGGTTGCCCAAGATAGCCTTGGAAGAACTCAACAACGGATGAGGGGAAGTCAAGTTGATCTGCACGGGCAAGCACGACCTCTTTGGTGAAGGAGTTTGACGTCATCCATTGCGCAAAGTCGCCAACCACCTTGGACGACGGCGTAACTTTAATAATGTTACCACACTAGGAGACGAATAAGCCATCGAACATGGTTGGAGATACGTTCTACCCACAAGTTCGTTAGCTTCGACATACTTCTTCTTGATTTCTACGTAAAAATGGGATATTAGCAGGAGAAATGTCCAGAAGGTTCGAATCCGGTTTACCTGCCCATTGGGCTCCGAGGCCAAGCTGCGCAGCCTGGAACTACTCGCCCGGTAAGTGGATACGCAATGCGAAAGCCACGACGTTTCATTTCTTACCATGAGGTTTGTGTACTGTCCTCCTGGCATTTCATGATCGAAGACACTCGAATCTGATGCGCGGACATTGGCCTCAAAACAGCTGTAGAGCAAGCGAACCTGACTCCAATACGAGTTCAGTGCCTGGATATCAGCATAGCGAATGCCGGTGCCCAATTTTGTCTGCTCCAGTGCCATACAGACCGCCCCCATCGAAGGCTGCGAGGTTAACCCAGACATGCCTTGTCGCACGAGTCAACGATGATAGAGTTATACGCATGAACTTTGGTGCCTACTATCAATGGCAACATCGACGACGTCGGCGCCGGCGGCCGCGGCCGCCAACATAGACGCTGTCGCAATTCCAGCTGTGTCATGGGAATGAACATGGATCGGAATATCAGGGTACTTCTCCCTGATGGCTCCAATAAGGCTGTCAGGGATTTTCTCACTCAGCTAGAGTTATATATGATCAGCACACCAAACTTTACCCACATTTTCGCCGCCTCTGGCTTGAGCAGACCGGCCATATCCTTCACACCAAGAATGTGAACGCCTTCTTTGACAAGTTTGTCGATGAATTCGAGGTAATACTCGAGCGTATACTTTGTCTCCTTGGGGCTGGCAACATCACCGCTGTAGCAAACAACGGCTTCAACAACACCCCCAGCTTTCTTGGCGGCGTCAATGCCAAGCCTCATCTATGTGCAAGTTAGGGCTCATGGCATATGGAGTTGTTACGTTCGGCTTACATTTTCTGTCGAAATCAAGCTAGATCAGCGGTCACCAGACGTAAGCTGCTGCACGCTTACCAAAGTAGTTCAAGGAATCGAAGACGCGGAAGATATCAAGGCCATTCTCTACAGCTTTCTTAGAGAAGTCGTAGATGGCATTGTCGCTGTGACTAGAGTGAACAGGGGTCGCAAAGGTTAATAAGGACTTACGGATAGCTAGTATATCCAACACCATTGGCACCACGCACGAGCGCTTGGAACGGGATATTGGGCACTAGCTTGCGGAGGGTTCGCTAGAGGCGTTTGTCAGCAAGCAACCCAGAGACTGACCCTACTTCGACGAACCAACCGCTCCCAAGGGTCTTCGTACAGGAACCGCATAGCGACGTCAAACGTGGCGCCACCCCACATCTCTAGGCTAAAAGCGTTGGCGAGCGCATGGCTAGTCTCTTTGGCAATGTTGACCATATCAATAGTTCTTAGGCGGGTTGCGAGGAGTGATTGGTGAGCGTCTCGCCACGTCGTATCCATAATAAGCGTGCCTGGGTACTTGCGGACGGCCATGGCGAAGGCTTCGGGACCATGATCGACGATAATATTACGCCACCCCAATTGACATGGCAATATGGGGTCCACGGGTAGGCCATCTGGGCCGTCACGATTCTCTAGTCTAGGAATGACAATCTCTTCTTTGAGACCTGGTTCGCCTGATTGACCCTTGATAGAGCTCCCGTTGACTGCGAGATCTCCTAGATACGCGAGGAGTTTTTGGGCACGGTTTTGGCTCTGCACAAGCTTGAAGAGCTCCGGCATATCGTCGATGAACTACAATAGTATGAAAAATGCTGGATACCTGGAACTTCGAGACATACCGTGGTCCAAGTCTTTCCACTGATGAAGACATCATGTGTGAGGAGGCGGAATAGGAAGGGGATGTTGGTCTATGGAGGACGTTAACTCAGTCTCAAGGACACATACACATTCGTCAGACCTTGACACCACGGATGCGGAACTCGACGAGAGCACGAAGCATTTTGCGACGAGCGACTTCATATGTCGTGCCGCTTACTGTGCACTTGACGAGCAAGCTATCATAGTGCGGCTACGCGGCGGTGTACGCTTAACCCGAATGTGAACGCAAACTTTTCGGATACCTACCGTGATCTGTGCGCCAGCGAACCCCGAAGATGCATCGAGACGAACACCGTTACCACCTGCACTGCGGTATACCTCGATTTTTCCGGTGTCTGGCTGGAACCCAGCTGCAGCATCCTCGGTGGTAATGCGACACTGGATTGCGAAACCCCGGCGAGTGATCGCTTCCTGCGTCAAACCAAGCTGGGGAAGAGTTGCACCTGCGGCGATCTGGATTTGGGCAGCGACGATGTCGATACCGGTGATTTCCTCTACCACACCACAGAGCTGCGTTAGGGGTAAACAAGCTTGAACACGGCCATAAGGCTCATACCAGTAATGGTGTGTTCGACTTGGATACGGGGATTAATCTCTATGAAATAATGTCTGCCAGACTGATCGACTAAGAATTCGGCAGTTCCAGCGTTCCTGTACCCCACACTTCTGGCAAGCTTGATAGCATCGGCTAGGATAGCTTGGCGGATCTCGTCAGGGAGATGTGTGGCAGGGGCGACCTCAACGACCTTCTGATGACGCCTTTGCACTGAACAGTCGCGTTCGAATAGGTGGATGGTGTTACCAATAGCGTCGGCCAGAATTTGGACCTCGATATGCCTCGGGCGTTCCAAAAAACGCTCAATGAAGACTGTACCGTCTCCGAAAGCGGACTTGGCCTCGGAGACGGCGCGTTCAAATGCATTCTGGAAGTCAGATTGCTCACGCACGACACGCATTCCGCGCCCCCCTCCGCCCATAGCGGCCTTGATAATGACTGCGAAGAAGTTAACGGCCGACAGCATGAAGCACGTCTGCGAATCGAAGATTACCTGGGAAGCCATATTCCTTGATGAATGCCCCTCCATCGACGTACGACGCAACTGGTCCTGGTGTTCCGGGAACGACTGGTACACCGATGCTCATGGCTGAAAGATCACGCATAAGCTAAAGATAATGTTACTTATCGGCGCATATACCCAATGTACGAGCTTTAGTCTTGTCACCAAGGCCGTCAATGACTTCAGGGGTGGGTCCAATGAACGCGATACCAGCCCGCTCGACCTTCCTGGCGAACTCGGCATTTTCGGACAAGAAACCGTAACTGCAAAGACATTCAACACAGCCACTACATAAGTGGAGCGGAAGCAGTTACCCCGGATGGATCATATCAACGCCATGTTCGAGAGCGATCCTGATGATATTGTCTTGGGCGAGATATGCGCCAACGGGAGTCAGACCCTTGCCAACTTGGTATGCTTCATCGGCCTGTCCGGCATGTTAGACTGGCCACGTAAAAACAATGACCAGGATCAGTGCATCGCACCTTCTGGCGGTGGGCGGAGAGACGATCTTCGAATGAATAGATGGCGACGGTGTGCATGGCCAGCTCATGGGCTGTCCGGAACACTCTGATGGCGATTTCCTGGAGGAGGGTATCATGTCAGTGAGACGATCGGGACGCAGAGTGCGAATCGACGTACGCCACGGTTGGCTACAAGGATCTTGGTGAGGGGCCCGCTGTGTCCGGCGGCCTTCCTGCGCATGGTTGCGATGTTGTGCACAGGCGTGCTTGGCGCACTGGGGGACCCGATGAAGGTGTGTGCCAGTCTCGGGGGATGGAGGGATTGTGAGGGTGCAGCCATGGTGACGAAAGTCAATGACAATGAAGACGAGGGGAATGGAGATGGGGAGTGAACAACGGAGATTGGCAGCAAAGTGGAGCAAGCCAACGCCGTTCACATGCTTAGTACGCAGCATTAATAAGGTGGGTCCTCCGCACCATCTCCACTCTCAGTAAATCATCGCCGCGGAGGAGAAAAACAGTGAGATGCATATCAATTCCGATTAGAGAGTGGTAAGATATGCTGTCCCTTCAGGCTCTCCGACTTTCTCTGATTGTTCTTCGCGACCGCATACATGACCCCCGAAACGAACCCAACTCCGATCGCAGAGACCGATCCCATCGTGATCGCATCACCAAAAAACAGCATCCCTGAAGCAGCCACAGGGAGTTTATTCAGTGCACCGACCATGCTGCAAGTTAACGTGAGTCACCAGGCGCACTTTGAGCGGTACATCGCACGGACCTGTATGTCGTACTGCTCGTTGTCCGGATACACCAAGCAGTAGTGTACGATATGCCGACCGCTGCTGCACCAGAGAACACAATGGCAAACAGTAACACGTATCGCGTTTCTTCCGGGCTTGGTGAGAGCGCATAATTGATTGTATGCGAGTTATGATTCAAGATGGCCAATTGTGCTTACAAGTTTCGCGAGAGATTCTCCCCTCCCCAGTCTTCCAAAACGACCGAAAACACAGTCAATATAGGGATCGACAGCAAGTTGTTGTAAAACATCGAATCCCAGTCGGAGAACCCCGTGATTTTGATACGTTTCCTCATCAGTAGAACCTGCCCCACAGTGTTGTTGTTAGACATTCTGCAAGACAAGAAGTCGAAAAGAAACTTGCGTAACCAGCGCTCGCTAGGCAATTAAGCAGCATCCAAAAGTACCCAATGTGCAACCTCTTTATCACACTGGTAACGAGCTCCAGGCCAATGCCCATCGCCGCGCTCGCTGGTGGAATATCGCCAGCTCCGTCTGCTACATTGCTCGCATCTGTCCACGCCGCAAGCATCGACGAAAGTATCTGGCGTTTGGTAGGCGGAAATAAGATTACCGCTTCTGGATGATTGCCATACAACACTCACCATTAACAAGAACGCAATCACTGTGAGCCCGCTCACTCGCCTATTAAACCATATGGCTTCCCCGTATGCCTGGAATAGGACTGTGAGAAGTATCACTCGACGCACGAGGAGACACATACAATGAGGATGATGGTCAGGTTCTTGAAGATTGTATAGACTGGTATCGTGAGGTATTGCTTCAAAGGAGTGACTCAGGATGAAAGGGGAAACCGACAGGTTAGACACGTACGAGACTCTTGGAGCCGGTGTATATAACAGTGACGAGCAAGATGCTCACAGGAAGCCACGTGTTTGCATCTTGTACGCTGAAATCTCGAAATGAGATGATACCTAGCTTCTTGATGGCAACCACGCATGCGATACAGACGATACTTTGCAAGGAAAGTAAAAGGAAAGTCATATTAAATTGACGTCCTGAAACGACAAACTGCGCTTGGGTGAATGGTCTGACATGGGATATGTGCCAGTAGTATACCTTGTTCACGACGGTCATGAGGATCGAGGCAACACAATAAGAGATGATGGACAGTCCTGAATGCCAGCTCAAGAACACCAACTGGTATGTTAATGACAACCACTCACCAGCAGAGGAGAAGATATTATAGTCTTTCTGGCCACCTGTGGCCATGTTCCTCTTCAGTTCCGCTACATCCTCAGCCACATCCTTTGATGTTTCCATGAACTATCGACACCTGGGACGTAGATAACGTTGGTGTTGACTCAACAATTGACAGAGCAAAGGGATCCTAGCAGGCTGCGAGCGTCCCAAGGTCAATCCAAGCGGGTAGTGCGTAGTTTACGTCACACCCGACTTCAACCATAACTTCCTAAAAGGGACATGTACGTTCGCGTCATTAGTGACTTGTCCCGCTCTTTCCCTATGCTCATCTTCGTTCTCTTCAGATTTACTCTACTACTTACTCCCGCTTCGAGCCCCTGGCGGGAGAGGACGTAAATTAACACTGAAATATATAGCTATCCAAGCGGTGCAGGCGCTACCAAGGTCCATGCATCCCATACAACCATATCTACCCCTCTGAAGTTTCTTCCAGTTGTATAGTTACCTCTTCCAGCCCAGGTATTCTGCTTTTCAGCAGAGTGTCCACGCGTTTCAATACGCGGTCGATACTCAAGTGTTTGTTACTTGCCATGCCGGATGGATGTGTCTGAGAGACAGAAAACGAGAGCTGGACATGGATAGAACCAACGATGCTTGAGGAGTCCTTTGGCCAAAATCGCGGGCAAGAATACGATGCGACACCTTCCATGTGTTCGAGCTGTACGCAGCGACAACATCAGGTGTCACTTTTTTGAATTAAAATATATCCGCGTCACCCACTTCCTTTAAAGCCATTTCAACCTTACTTTCGTTATCTCCTAATTCCAAGCTGAGCACCCGCCCGGTGTCAATTACGAGGGGGACTACGCTCGCAACAATAAGCACCGCAATGAATAGGGAGGCGATAGGATCGAAGCCTGTCCAGCCGTAGTAGCGAATGAGAAGTGTCGAGACAATAACTCCCACCGAACCAAGGGTGTCCTAATATCATTGAGAATTGGCCTTGGAAAACGAGATGACACATACAGCCATCACGTGTAAGAATACCCCACGCATATTGTGACTGTGCCCTTGGTGATCGTGGTCATGCGCATGCAGGTGAGCAGGATGTCCATGTGGGAATGTGCTGGGATAACTAGGAGAGATCGGTGAATCCACAGGAGACGACTGCGGAAATGGAACTTGAGCTGCGGGTGGTTGCTTGCTTTGGTTGTTTTCAAGCGTAATGTGCAGTGATGGTCCACGAGAATGGGGTTTTCGTTCCCTTATTGTGGAAGACTTCGGACCATTGTGGGTTTGCTCCTCATCAGCAGGTGGAGGACGGGGATCAGAATGTGACTTGTCGGAATGCTCGTGCTTATGCAAGTGGGGATGCAGAGGTTCACTCTCGTGTCGCTCACGATGCTGATGGAAATGCAAGTGGACATCCTGCTGTGAAGGTCCTACAGTGGCATCGCTAGGGCTGCGAAGAGCACTGTTGTGCTTACGCGAATCGAGAGTATGCGTATCTGTATTCTGGTGCATATGATCACGGGTAGGGCCATGGTGAGGCATATTAGTCAACCCGCGGTTGTCTGAGTGATGAGGATGGTGGTCATCGCGTGGATGCGAGTGACCAGCATGAGAGTGTTTGTCGTGATCGTGACTGTGACCCTATACCGAATATTATTTCATGAGACGTCACTGTCCAATAATTCAAACGCCTACATGGTGATGATGGTGATGATGCCCTCCCATTGCGAACATGCCGAACAAGTTTACGCCAAGCCCAAGAGAGCTGACCAGTAAAAGTTGGCTCGTCGACATCTCTGGGGGGTCCAGGCTGGTTGATCGGATGGCGATAAATTAGGGGCTTCGCACTAAACGCACTACGCAGACTTACAGCCGCTGAACTGCTTCAAAAACGATAAAAATTGAAATCAAGATGAGGAATATCCCATTTGCAAAACCCGATAACGTCTCAACTCTGCCATATCTAGGGTAAACTTAGGCGTAATCATCGCTGCGCATCGGAATGCAAGGAAAGCTTACCCATAAGTGAACCGCTCATTTGGTGTCCACTTGGCCATGACCGAAGCTAGTAATCCGACACCAATAGCCAGACAATCAAATGCCATATGGATTGCTTGATATCCGTGAGCTCTTGGCAAACATATTGAAGCTCAATCGTATTGGATCGCTCACCATCAGAAATAAGCCCCAGACTATTCGTCCAAACGCCGTAAAGCATTTGTACGAGCATGTAACATAGGTTTAGTGCCAAGAAATAAAAAATCTTTCTGGACTCATTATCTGAGAGGATAGAATTCAGGTAGAAACGAGCGAGTCTTGATATCGGTGTGCGGGGAGAAAGCGAAGGCGTCTGATCTTCTGCCGGATACTTTGCTGTGTTAATCCAGATGAGCAAGCAGCTTCCGGTCTACATTGCATCGTACCATAATAAAGCATGATGCCGAGCACGAGATCGATCCAATGTGGATGCTGGGAGAATCCAAGACGTCCCAGGGCCATAGCAACCAGAAAAGCCGAAGGATAAGACAGCATAAACACTTGGACAGCTTGTTGGGAGTTATATTGGTTCATCTTAGTGTCTGGGGTCAAGAATACGGTATTAAGAGTGAGGAGAGGAAGGACAGCCAACGACAGCATTGGGACGACGGGCGATGGGCGGGAATCAAGCTGCTGAAGTCAGGCGAAGAATGACCAGCATGGAAAAGAAGCTTACAAGTGCATGCTTGAAGGCATAGAGGGGAAGGCCAAGCACCGCAGCGCCAAATGTACTTGCGGCAGTGGCCATGGTGGGAGTAATTGTAGACGACAGGACGCCTCGAAGATGCTCTAAAGCATGCGTAGCTAAGCCGTGGAGTACGATACAAGCATAGCCAGGGAGTATGTTAGCGGCAGCTTTGCGGGACAGGACGATGTCAGCGAAAAAGGAGAGGACGAAGGAGGACGCCACAATGAATGGATGAGATATCTTGCAACAGAAGCTTAGTAGCAATTCGGCTGGAATGAGGAGACGCTACCATCGAGTCAACCCAAGAAGAGGAGAAGTGGACAAATAGGATGACGCTAACAAAAGGGTCACCTGTTGATGTGAAGAGACACGACAAGCCGATGAACATACCGGGACGAAGGCAGTCGATAGAGTGCAGTATACAACGCTGCCTGCTGCAGAAAGAGCAAGAACGAAGATAAGCCAAGTGCTGTCCACTGCGGTATTCTGAGACGATACGACATGTGAGCGCGATGATAACCTACTTCGATATGCATCCGTTTCGAAAACTCCAAGGTTAAACCTTCCCAGGCCAAGACGCCTAAGGCTCCAAAGGCGAGGACTCTCATGACCACCCAGAAGACACCGACATCGTAGGAGAGCAGGGTTTCCTTTGCTGCAAAGAGTGCCAGTACAAAGAGGATGTTTGAGAGGAGTATCCTGGGGAATGCTCTTGTACCATGTCTGTGGGACGCTCCCGAGTTAGCTAGTCGTGGTGGCAGACGCCGAGACGACGCACGACACGGAAAGGACCTTGGTTGGCTGCAAACTGATCTTTCTCCGCGTCCGTGCATCCGGGGCAGTCATCCCGGCGAGCGATCCAGAAACCGACAGCGACAGCGGACCTGCACTCCTGGCAACGCACCTAAAAAGGAGAACCTTTCCCATCCGCGCTCGTGTGGGCATAAAATTGCACTCACCCGCTTGTCCCTCCAACGCCCGCGAGTCTGGTAAGTAAACAGTCGAGTCTTTACTTGACGCGATGAGCATTTAGATGACGAGTCCGAGTTTCTCTGTGGGAGGTTTACTCTCGCTGATCGCCATGACGAGTCTTTTACTTTTTACCATTCATGCATATCTGATCCTCATCATCTCACCGCCAATCTTTTCCCTACTGACTGTACTCTCAGCGGTATGCACATTTCAACCGAGGATGATTGGTCCGATTCCGATGAGGACCTCGTGGCCGGCATGGAGACGAACGTCCTGCTCGGTGTTCCCGACGGCCGCGTGGAAATCGATGCCGACATCAAAGATGCTGCTGTCTCTCGCATCGGTGGTCTTCCTGTAGGAGCCCTGTCTCTTGTTTAATATACGAACAACGTGTCAACACAGATCAATTTGTATCTCCCCTCTCAAGGCGTTTTTGCCTTCATGCGACCCCCCTTTTCCCTCTTCTCAGTGCAAGGTCTGCTCCGATCCTATGGAGCTCCTTCTGCAGGTGTGGTGTCCATTCGAAGACAGTCCAATGGACCGTGCGTTGTATGTGTGGGGTTGTGCTCGTTCTGCTTGTCAAGGACACGCTGGAAGGTAGGCATGATTTAGTGCAAACCATGTTGTGCTTCCTAAATATGTATAGCATACGGGCATGGCGCGGTTTGAGGTACAATGCTGTCTATGCGGCCAAGGTCAAGAAAAAAAAGAAAAAGCTAAATGCTGCACAGCAGAAGATAACGACTTCCGTACCCATCACCCTAGCAACGTCAGCAAACCCATTTTCTGTAAGTGAGCACTAACGGGATCCAAACCCGATTCATCGACTGACCCAGTCGATCAGATCAATGCAAGTGCTGAACCGACAGCTTTTGGTCTGGGCGACCAAATTTTCGGCAATTGTGCGGCTGACACCCCCAATCGACCCGTGCAGGATCACAACGACTGCAGCGACACAGAAAGCGATGGGTCGTCATCCTCCGATGACTCGCTCATCACAGCTATGACCGCGACGAGAGTAGCCGACTCATTCTGGGCAGCCGCGCCGTCTTACCCTGCTGTGTACCTGTCGACACTTTCCGAGTACATTCCACAGGCTCCCAAGAGAAAATTACAAGCAGGTGCCGGAATTGAGGATCTTGTTGAGGCGGATGGCAAAGCCGGAAAAGATGCAACTTGGGCGCTAGAAACATACGAAAACTCGTTGGAGATAGACTACGTGTTCGATCAGTTCACCAAACGCACTGGTTTTACGGGAGAGCAATGTCTTCGGTGAGTCACCATTTTGGCTATGCTTGGATTGGACCAAGAATTCGTATCTTGCAGCTACGAACTCGGAGGCACCCCTCTACCTTTCGCATCAGATAAAGTTTTCGAGCTACTATTCCCAGCCGCAACGCAAGTACCGCTCCCTATCACAGAAGGCGACTTTAGGGTCACCCAGCCGACGAAGCGCACCTACAGCACGGTATCGATCCCACCGTGTCCTTGTTGCAAATCGAACCGAGTGTTCGAATGCCAGTTGATGCCTAATCTGATCAACGTCCTGAGAGATTCGGTCTATGACAAGCATCTGGATGTGAGGAGATTGACAGACGAAGAGAGGATCAAAGCAGTGCAAGATGCACTCAATCGCAGCAAGGAGCCAGGGAGTCGAGGAATGGAATGGGGTACCTGTATGGTGTTTTCGTGTGGGAGCGACTGCTGCCTGGACGACAATGGCCAGGACAAGAAGGAATGTTGGCGGGAGGAATATGTGCTTGTTCAGTGGGACGAGTGAGACCGAGGATACGTAGGCGAGAACAATAGCGTTTGACTTGGACGTGCTCGTCGTTGGCGACGGCGTTGATGTAACGTTAATTGTGGTCACTACGGTGCTCCTCGAAGAAAAAGGCGCTCGACGTTCCATGCACAGTCTCAGATCGCCGTACCATCTCCCACCGTTATCCACCGATGCCCCAGACGCTGACGCTTCCCTTTGCGTTCTCCTCGTCCAGCGCAGACGACAGCGCAGCTGAACACGGCCTTGGCTCTGCGGGCTCTGCGGGCCAAGTTCAGAGATTTCCCCATACGCGCGCGCAGCTCTCCGCTATAATTCGGCAGCACAGATCGCCCCTCGAGGGATACGATGCCGACGACGCTGACGATCCGAACCGCGTCAGCACCGCGCTCGTGAACAGGGTAGCCGCGCTCCTCGCTGACGAACAGGAGGATGTCCTCAAAGACCTTCTCAAATCCGTGTGCGGAGTCGATGACGATATGGTCGGTACCTCGTCCCCAACCTGTCCACCCTATTTCAATTGTCTCCATCACAGCTAGAACAGCATGTCCTCGACCTCATGCACAGACATCGCGACGACGTGGCAGGCGTTCCGTTTCTATTCCTCACACCAACTCGACGCCCCTCGCGACCATCTTCCAGAGCATCTTCTCATTCTGTACGGCCTGGCAACAGACCTGATACCCCTTCTTCAGTTCCAAACTCTCCATTCACCGTCGGTTTCCGTAGACCACACACCCCTGTTTCATCCCCGCTTGTCGGCGGTAACGCATCATCCTACGCTCCCCCTGCTCGCAGCGTGTCACCTATGAACTCACCCGTACTCGCACACTCCCAAGCCGCCCAGGCCCACGTTCAGTTTACCGCAAGCCTTCCTGCGTCGCCCGTCTCTTCTCCAAGACTTCTCAGCGCCAAAGCTACGGAATTCAAACCCATCCCCCGCCCCCTGTCGGCCGCTTCCTCCAACCCTGCTACCTTGTCGGGCTATGGCCGAACCGAGACGCCATCGCCTGATATGTGGTCTCATAGTCCGCTTAGAGCTACGTCTAACCTCGCAATCGCTGCTCCACTCCTCCCAGATCAGAGTATTCCTTCTCGTGCCGTTACGCCAAGCCAGCTCCGTTCCTCCACGAGAGTCGGCGAAGACGAGGAAGAAGATGACCCCTTTGACCCTTTCGCAACGAACATGGCGCCTCATTCGTTCCACCCTATCACGGTCACAGACTTCGATCAATGGTCTGACTCAGCCCTCTCGAGTAGCTCTCCAGACGACCTTCGCGCTGGATATCATTCGACCGGATATGAATATGATTCTCAATACGATACTCCAGGCGAAGACTCGGATACGTCCGGTTACCTCACTGATGGCATGACCCCCCTTGACGTGTTGAGCTCCGTCTTTGGTTCGACCCTCGCTCCTTCTGAACTCGAGGAAGCACTCTCTCAAAGTGGATATGATTTCGAGAAAGCCATGGCTTGGCTCGTCGATCGTGCGTTACCATCTCCCCCTCAGCATGGACAAGCGAGAATGCAGTCGATGGGTGGTCGTGTCACTTTGGTCACAAGGGACGGTCCTGCTGCCATGCTGCGCGGCGGTCGACCCGGCTACACGAACGTGACACGACAAGCTGGAAGAGGTACCACCACACGCCCTGTGCCAGGTGGAAATCGGGTATGCCGATACTACCTCGCTGGTGAATGTTTGCGGGCGGACTGTCGATTCAGGTGCAACACATGTTTATTCGTTCTATAACTTTTTGCTGAATTGATCGTATTCGCAGTCACGATCTGGAGCGTGCTCTGTGCAGATTCTGGTTGCGTGGGACGTGTGCAAAGCAAGATCAATGTGAATTTTTGCACCACCTGCCTAAAGATGTCGATGTCACGACCGTCACAAACGCACTTTCCCATACGAACTTGCATCGCAACTCTGGAAACTCGTCTGGAGCATCCAGCCCACCTCCAGATGAATTTCCTGCACTGGGCTTTGACGGGAGGAGCAAAAGAGTGCACGGAAATTGGCAGCATGATCCAGGTCGCACAAGGTTCGCGGCTGCGGTGAAACGACCGGTAGCAGTGTCGGCCCTCACTGATCGAGCTATGGTGACTCGGCGTGAAGCACTCTCCGGCACCAACTCTGCTGACAATCTTCAGGTGCGAACGACGGTCGTCGCACCGAAGCCCTCACCGCGCATCAAGTTGCGTTCTCCGACACTGCTGCCGACCCTGCCGACGGGAGAGTCAGTGAACAACTTATACATGTCGTATCGTTCTCGCGCACTGCAGCTGGGTGCTGCCCGAAACGCGTGTCTCTCGCGAGCTGCTGATGCATGGAGACGGGGAGACGGCGCTGCTGCTAAACGGTTCAGTCGCGAAGGACATGATCTCAACGCGAAGATGAGCAATGAGATGGCGGATGCCGCGGGAAGGCTGGTAAGAGAACGCGCCAAATTCACTGAACAGGCGGTCAGGAGCCGGGACCTGAACTGGTCAGACGATCTGGGAGATCGAAGCGCACGAGGACGCACGTGTGGCGGCGGCTTGGGAATATGTTTGGGAATCGCAAGCAAGGACACTGGTGGTGAGTTGTCTTCAGAGGAAAGGACGGAAGCCATGCTGGATCTGCACGGACTACATGCCAACGAAGCGACTGAGGTGCTGGAGGAATTCGTACTTGCGGTGAGTGTTCGTGCGCGCTGGGCTGTGTGGCAGAGGGGAGCTCACATGCTTTAAAAGCTGGAGCGGGAACACTTTTTGGGCCTCGGTGAGTATTCCTGTTGTCCGCTCACGTCTCTTGTTCTTAGGAAATTTTTAGCATATGCCATCGTCGGGGAGGAGAAGCACACGGGAACTCAAGACCCTGGGAGGGGTGCTTCGCGTGCTCGGCTGGCCGCAGGGGTGAGAGAATGGCTGCATCGATGGGGGTACCCATGGAGCGAGCGCGATGGGATCATCTGCATTGATCCGTTGACACATACATGAGTGAGCTGCGCAGAAGATTTAGACACGGGCGATGTTTTATATCTAGGCAGATGTAACTGAGATGCTTGGCCAAGGCGGTGCGGGCTTGATGGTTGCAGTCACGTGTGCCGGCGGGGGACAGAGGGCGGCAGACGCGACGTGGCTGGACTTGCTCATGCTCCCACCCGAACAATGTCTGAGAGGCCCTCTTCCATTGACCTCACCCTCGAGCTCGAGCGCCAACTCGAGAGCGAGTGCCTTTCACCTTCGGATGCACAACGGCCCCAGTTCCTCGACCCCCACGTCCTCGCCCACATCATCACCAATATCAGGGCGTCCCTGGCAGAGACCACTCGCCATCGAGACGAACTTGCCCAGTCCATTGCCGAGATACAAGCCAGAGAGAAGGATATCACAGATACCCTGGCCCACATGACCGACAAGTGTTCCAGACTCCAGGATGAGCTCGACGCCGCAAAGAGCAAAGCACAGGACGACGAAAGTTCCATCTCCTTCTTACGGTCAAGGGTCGAGGAGAGCAGGTGCGTCTCTCCCGTCCTGTGCTCTGGTCGGTCGTCAACATTTCGCCCAGGCGGGGCCTCATGCGTCTTCAATCCGAGAGTCGAAGACAAAGCCAAGTGCTATCGGGAGTCGATCTCTCCCGGGCTAGTCTTGCACCCTTGACCTGTCCTTCCTCGTCAAAGCGGTCGTCGTTCGCGCCACCAACCGGCTCAAATGCCGGCCGAATTAATGCGCATCGCCGCATTTCGTCTGTTTCAGACTCGAGCCTTGCAAAGCCCGACGGTGGCTCACCTCATGACAGCCCTGGTCCCAGCAATCTCACCTTTCTCGACAACGCGATGCTAACAAACAAGTTAGCATCACTACCCAGGTCACCCGGTGCCTTTGGCCGCGCATCGCCTCCTCCTGCGGTCTTGCTGCAGGATGAGTCAGCCGAGGTCGAGATACTCCGAAAGGAGCTCAGTGCGATGCGGGCAGAGTTGGACGAGGCAAGGCATGAGTTAAACGAGGCGAACGAGGCACGAGAGGCGTCAGAATTATGCGTCAAGGCTCTTCGTGTGTTCATAGAGGAAAACAACGTCGGCGCCTCAACTGCGAACGGAGGTGAATCTACAGCAGCTCCACCATCTTCTCAGGCGGAATCCAAGAAGGCTGTTCAAGCTACAGGGGGATGGGCCTTCAAGCTCTGGCGAACCGACCAATTACCCAAAACTCCTTCCGGCGCAGCACCTATACCCAGTATACCGCCTACCAACACCCCTAATGTCATGTCATCACCGCCCCCTCAACCACTTTCTAGGAAGATCGGGGATTTCTTTGGTGCTAGAAGTGCGAGCATCTCGTCGACAACGCCCGTTAAATTACCGCCCGCCGAACAAGAGTCCGCGTATAGTGGATTGTCAGAAACGTCATCTATTGAAGAATCTCTCGCCGAGCCAGCCAGCCCCGCAAGTGAGCTGCCGCGGCCAAGTGTGTTGGTCAGAGACACGACGAGCGTCACTTCGGCCTCTTCACCGAGGGATCTTGGCGGGAGTCCGGCGCAGAAGATGGGTGGACTCCCCTCTCTGTCTGGAGCAGAAGGTGTTTTTACCCCCGTTGCCATATGAATGACAGGACTTCTGATTTCCTCTGTCGCACTTGCTTCGCATATGAGTCTGGACCAGACGCATTTGGATACCATAGGTACATGCCATCCCGGGAGCGTCTTGTACATCGTGCATAAACGGCACATTAGGATGATGAACTGTATATGATTTGTAGCGTACCATTTCTACAATTTTGCTCTTAGAAGCTCGTCAATTTCCGTCGATCCCGTCATCCGTCGTTTTCCCGATCATCGAGCGCGTCCCAGACTAGTGGGTTTCCTTTCCCTCATAAAGGAGAGTTGTTTGTACTCCCTGGACGATTTTGCCATGAGGACCGTACTGCTTGCGACTTGCGTATACTTACTACCACCGTTAGTTTAACGGTGAGAGCTCGGCGGCCTCACTGGGACTTCTGACCCTCCATGTCGAGGTGGAGAAGGGGTCCAATCACGAGGTGCACCGACCAATCCGCCTTGGATTCTAGAACTCGGTCGCGTATGTATCGGCGACATGATCGATTGATCCCCCGCCACGAGGACTTTCTTAGTTCTTTACACAGCCGGCCACGCATATGCCCAAGGGCTACTAAAGTTTGACACGTCCGCGCTACTGACGCCATGTCATGGTGAAGCGGTGATAAACGGACCACCAATTTGTCCCTCCCTTTCGGGTCCATCGCCTCTGACATATAAAGCGCTGGCCCGCTCCAAAGGCAGAACCGCACCGAACGTGCGGGTAACGGCGGACGAGCACCATCGCGAGTAGAGGGATCAATCGCTGCGATTACTGTGAGCGCGCCACTGCACGCGGGGCGTGGGTGATCGACAGCTTGAATGGACGTTCCGCGTTCGAGGTCCCCTCGCATATCCGTATGCAATGCACTTCCCTCCAACCGTTAGTGAGTTCATCTCGGATTGTGACCCGCTTTTCTCTGTCGCATAGCTCGGTGATGAGGCAATGCCATCACATCTCTCGTGCATGCGGTTAACCGACCGGTACACACGTTTACAGGGGCTTCATTGACGTCTTTTTTTACATCTAGTTCCGATCTCATCATGTTATATCTCCGCCGAAGGAGTGCCTTTGTGTCTAACTACGTGCGTGTGAAGACTGGGGTTCTCGAGTTTAACGAACACTCGGTTAGCCAGGGACAGACTCATCAGTCGACTGGCCAAGTTCCAAGCAAATTTCCTTGCCGGGTCTGCCATGCAAAGGCTGGGGCGGCCTTGCCGCCGAAAAGCATGGTCTTGAGACAAATCGGTGCAACCAGACCGCAAGTGGTGGTTTGTGTGGCGTTGTACTCTTCGATGTCGGGGACTTGGGGGCACTCGTCTATGCGGTGGCAGCGGGTGCGAAGAAGCGAGAAGCAGTTTGGGACTGGTGGCGGCGGCCAGTCGGAGGAAGTTGTTGTGGGCACGTGTATTTCCACTCTGTTGACATAGCAGTGCACGCTGGAAGACGGGCAGGGACTCGCGTGTCATCAGTTGTCGCGTGTAGTCGGTCTGCAGATCGGGTTTCAGGAGTAGGCCAGGACACCCCGACAGGCGTGCTTGACAGTATCGGTTGGTCGGTCATCCTGGAATCCGGGACCGCATTATCTGAATGACACGCCAGATACGATCGCAGTTGTACGAGCGTGGGGGTGTATGTGACCGCCGGCCTGCTGGTATACCGTGGAGGGTGAGAATAGCACCGGAGGACGATGATGGAGCAGAACGTGCATGAGGAATATTGGATAACAGAAGCCGTTTTAGTGAAAGGGATTGCAGCACCAGACTGATTCACGATCAAATGATCAGAACTTGTGTGCAGACACGCGAAATGGTTGAGTGATTGATTCAATTTCGTCGACGGTCCATTTTTCCGGTGCCTCCAGGGACGTGAGATCCTCGGATTGAAACACGACGCGGGTACCGTAATTTAGAGGGCGTTTCAGCTCTGCCCGTGTTTCGGCCCATGTCATTGTCGAGGGTCCGACAAGAGGGTGAATCGCAAGCAGAAAGGCGCACACGTAGAGGGAGGGTCGTCAAGATCGAAAGTGGGGCGGGCGGAGATAGGGCGGGGGCGGGGGGGGTTACGACGTACCGTGTTGGTTCACGGGAGGTCACTTGGCCGGACGTGGCTCACGACGCCGAGGGGAATCGCGGGGCGTGGCACGAACACGAGGCCGAGCGGCGCACGGGGAAAATGCCGGAGTCAGCACACTCTTTAAGCTCCGCTTCTACTCCGCGAATACCGTCAAAAAATTCCGAATTTGGCAACAAAACAGTCGGATTTACCAAGAATGGAAATCGTCTCTTTGATTGATGTGGATATTTCAAGCGCCCCCGTGGAAAAGCGCAATTTCCCCCCGGAACCTCCATCGAGCCGCGCCTCCTCTTTGCTCTTTCTCTCTCCTGGACACTCGTCCATCCTAGCATGGAGCCAAGTCTTTTCGCCGACCCTTCAAAGAAACGCAGAAAAGGTGCAACACGTCTATCTTGCGCTGAGTGCAGGCGGTCCGTCTCCCAATTTCCTCCCTTGCCATCCCTCATCCTCTTTTCTCCAGCCTCAAGTTGCGCTGCGACAGGAATATTCCCTGTGGCTCATGCGTCAAGCGCGGCTGCGGTGCGATATGTCCGGACGGTACGTCATCCTCCTCCACCTTCCTCCCTTCCTCAACGTAAGTGCACCCGCGCTTTAGGCTCTTTGACAACCGGTCAGGGCAATCGGTACGTCGTTATCACGCTCGTGCAATCCCTCGTATCCTCAGTAATCGCAGATTCGTACTCGCTTCGACCCAAGAACTTCACGAAAAAATATCCGTCCTCTGTAATCGCGTTCGCGAGCTCGAGGACGCCTTGCGACACTCCCACTCGCTCGTCTCCCCCGATAGACATCCCCTGCTAGCAGACGACCTCCTTCAGATCAAAGCCCCGCTACAAAGAGAACCGCCCACCCACCGTAACGTTCCTAGAGGCGTTATCAAGGAGGAAGAGCAAAACGGCGAAATCGTCGACGCTTTTGGTTCGCTATCAATTAACGCCTCGGGAGGTACAAAGTATTTCGGTTCCATAGCAAATTCTTGGGTGAGCCCTACCCACCGCGCGCAAAGGATGGGCGTGTGTCACTAACATTTTATTGTTTCCAGTACTTTTTGCAGGTAACTGTCGACGACGTGTCACTACGCGGTCCGTCTGATTTCAGCCTAGAATGAAGCCTTGGAAGCTCAGGAGTCAGAGGAATCCCGGTTAGCCTCTCTTCAGAATATTCTCTCGCCTGAGATTCTGGCTCGGAGCGGCGCCTTTCCGCTGGTTCCAACGTCTTACCCACTCGAGATCGAAAACGTTCGCCTACGAGAACTTTTTTGGTATCTTCCCGAAGCACCCAAATCCCATTACCTCTGCCGTGCCTACTTCACGTTCGGTGCTTGGATGTGAGGGGCCTCGCCTTCCGTCAGTGCGTGAAATTCTCATCAGCTGTTTCAGGTACAATCCCATCAGCGAACAGGATTTTTTTGACGAAATATACACGCTATTTTATTCACCAGACGCTGGCCCACCTTCCGATGATCTGCTTCTTTCCCACAAGCTGGCACTCCTCTTCATGATTCTCGCAATCGGAAGCCTTGTGGATATAAAGCACGCAGCCTACAACATCGAGGCCGAAAAATACCACCAATTGGCGCGTGCTTCACTGTTCCAGAGCTCGCTCTTCGAGGATCCTACCATCAGTGCCGTACAGTCTATGGCATGTACACCCGCCGCGTTGCGACAGTGGGATACTGACCTTCAGTCGGTAGTTTCTCATGACATTTTACCTTTTTCTGTCTGACAGACATGGGTCTAATTCCGGAACACGCTGGGCGATCATCGGCATCGCTGTCAAGATTGCGCAATGCGTAAGTGTTCTTGGTTACTGATGACAAGCGATAAATAAATGTATTTCTCGTGATCAAACTAGGTCGGGCTTCGTCAGTGTCCATCTGTCTTATTTGTCAACGCATCGCTTACTAAAAAAATTATTCTGTCACGTAGACCGTGACCCTAGCAAATGGGGGGTGGACCAGAAGGAGACACTTCGCCGCCGTGAATTGTTCTGGGAGTTGTACACCTACGATTCTTGGCAGGTGAGTGGGATCGAGTGTAGGTGTCCGACATACTGACTGTCGGGTGATAACTGTCACAGTGCTGGACATTTGGACGTCCGCCGACGTTCTACCTATCACATATTGATTGCCGGTTACCCTACCTCGACCCTGGTGATGAATCGTGTACGTGTTATACTCAAGAGAGGCACCCCTTATCTGACATTATTCACAGTCCACGCTTGGAAACACCGCTTTACGTCTGAATGTATGAGTGTTGTCCACGACCAAGCTTTTGGCGCGAAGACGCCAACGTACACGGCAGTCCTTCAATTGGATCGCAAGTTGCGTGCCTTTCCTGTCCCTCCTAACCTGCAGGTTGCCGGATTTGGCAACTCGTCCCCTTCAGAACCACGACATCCGGAGAGTGTTACGCTGATCCTACAACGTCATATAGTTCTTGCTCTCCGTGAAATGAGTGAGTCTTGCTCACGGATCGCTTCTTTGCACCTGGAGGCTTTCATGTGTAATATTCATCCGTAGTAAAGGGTTGCCGCTGACACTGTTGACACTAGATCTCCTGTACCTGCATCGGAGCTTCTTTGCCCGTGCTTTGACCGACCACCCCAAGGACCCACTCGGCAGCCCGTATGGGACTTCGGTTATTGCTGCCTACCGGAGTGCGGGCTCGCTTGTAGCCCTGATGCGGAATCTTCATACACAACTCAGAGAGCTCAGTGAACGGCTGTGGTTCCTGTGGACCCACATGTTCTCATGTGCGGTGCGTACGCCCGATGGGTGTAATCAACTTCCGTGATGGGAGATTGAATCGCTGATGAATCCTAAAGATCGTGTTGGGTTCTGTCGTCACCCGGTGTCCGTCGATGAGTTTGGCACCCTCTGCGCTCGTGCAACTGGACTCCGCGTGTGAACTTTTTGCGAAAGCAGCACGAGGATTTCGTGCTCAACCTGTGCTGGTAAACCCATGCACTATGTCCCTCGCAACTGTCGCCTGCTCACCCAGCCCTTAGGATATCATGGTCACGTTGCAAAAGAAGGCGCACATGAGCTTGAACGAGTTCCGAAGGGGCAAATTTTCGCCGCTAGCTCGTCAGTTATCGAGCCAATCTGAACCGGAGTCACCATTCGAAGAAGACGACGAACTGTCGACGCTGGGTGGGAAGACACGTCTCGTAGCCAAGAAGGACTCGCTATCGCCGCAGTCATCGCCAGCAGTCATCGATCGCTCGCCCACATCTTTGAATCCGGTCGTACCCCTACCGTTGGCGACCGGGAGCAATCAAGTCCATCCTACTGTTGTGGACTACCTGAAAACGTTTGGTCACACTGGCTCTCAAGCCAATGTGCCGCCATACGCTGATGCGTCTGCTTTCACCACACCGATCAGAGAACCATACGAAACGCCGGGATATAATGACAACCCGGTACAAATGCCGCCGATGGAGCTAGTGCCTGGGCAGTTCCCAAATTATTTCCAAGTGTACGACTACGGGATGGTGGGTGAGAACGGCTATCCTCAGATGAACGGCCACATGTCTTCATCCCGACGGGAGTCCCCAGAGGCCAACACGATGCAGAATACGTGGCAAGATTTTGTCAATTCCAGCGGTTTAGGTTTGGGCCGTAACGGATGAGTACCCATCTCTGCTGCTGTCATGAACTTTATCTTGTGATCTGTGATTATTCTGATGTGCTGTCGACTAGATATGTTTTGAGAACATTGTTGGCATACGCTCGTTGTATATGTAACTATTGCGACTCTGCTCAAACCTCCCTGTGCTGTATTGTACCCTAGTTTTTCTTGCTTGCGCTCTAATACACACGCGTTCGATAAACAAGACTAAACAGGATACATCGTACCACTAGAACGTTTCGTCTGCACTCCTCATGGCAATCTGTGGCTCTTCTTCGAAGGCTGGCTTTGGTCGCCGACCCGTAAGACAGTGGAGCGTGGCGTCCAGGCAGCGTGCTCACCGTTTCCACATGTTTCCAGATACAAAGAAAGGTGGTTGTTTGCGGTGATGGTGCATGCGGTTTGTGCCTCTACCTCGCTCCTCTGCCCTTCTAGCTAAGCACAGGACGCGTTCGCAGGCAAAACATCGCTGCTCAACGTGTTCACCAGGGGGTTCTTCACCCAAGTATAGTGAGTACGACATTGACACGACCAAAGGGGGACACTTTGCGCATTCTCGAGCTTTTACATACACACCCGTAAAACAGCGAACCCACCGTGTTCGAGAACTATGTGCACGACATCTACGTCGACGACCAGCTCGTCGAACTGAGCTTGTGGGACACGGCCGGTGTGTGGCTTTCCCACTGTCCCTCACCTACGAGTCTTGCGCGTTCACGACGTCTGACGTTTCAAGAAAATCCCTAGGACAGGAGGAGTTTGACAGGCTGCGATCACTGAGCTACGCAGAGACGCACGTCGTCATGATATGTTTCTCCGTGAGTGTTGCCCTCCGTGGAAGCCCAAGCGTGGAGCAGCCAACGTTAGTCCTGCAGGTGGACAGCCCGACGTCGCTCGAAAACGTAGAGACGAAAGTAATTTCTACCTTAATTTCTTTGTCCGCACGTACATTGGGTTTTTGAAACGACCGCCACAGTGGATAGACGAAGTGCTCGAGTTTTGTCCGGGGGTCAAGGTATTATTCGGCCCGTTGACGCTTCGTTCGGGCGGGATGTGACTGAGCGTTTTCCATAGCTTGTTCTCGTTGGTCAGTCCCTTGGACCGACACGGACGGATCCGAAAAGCCACTGACACGCAAATGCAGCGCTCAAGTGTGACCTTAGAGACGATCGGGGCGTTCGAGAACGACTTGCTCGCTATGGCATGCACTCGGTACAGTACGAAGAGGGTCTTGCCGTCGCACGACGAATAAGAGCGTCACGATACCTGGGTACGCGTCTGACTTTGTTTCTCTGACTTTGATAGTCCCGACTGATTACACTTCGACCTGCGCATCAGAGTGCAGCTCGAAGCACAACCGGGGGGTTTCGGAGGTTTTCTACGAGGCCGCACGTGTGTCGCTGAGCACACGGGGCAAGAGGCCGGGTAGTTGTGTGGTGATGTGACAGTGGTTCGACCACACGCATTCCTTCGCTCTCTTTTATGGCAGTATATGCATCTTACGGATTCTTTAGTTGCTTTGAACTCGTGCGATTTCCTGGTCCATCCGTGGATGCTCGTCCTTTGTCCATGTTCCACGCGTATTTCTTGACAAATATTTTTCTAATTATCCACGACGTCCATGGAAGACGAAATCTACTCCATTACAGCAAATCGACAAGCCTGCATTAGGATACATTTTATTGTCTCAAAGGACAAACATCATGTCGTCAGGAGGGGAAGTAACCTGTCATGGTCTGTCCACAAGCATTTAGTATTCTGGCCCACCTCGCAAATAGGATACATACGGGAATCATGTTCACGCCTTTACCGGTCCCATTCATCATCATCGGAGCCTGACCCGGGTATCTAGGATGAGAACATTCATCAACTGTAACTCGGTCAAGAGGCAAGTCGAATACGAACCCATTGCCTTGAGTGATTAGCAAGCGGTTGATACCAGGGTTGATAATGGGCTGTTCAGCCTCCTGTGCTTCCTTGACACTGTCCTTCTTCGCCCGTTCCCTGACCTCCTTCTCGAGCGCAGTCAACTGAAATAATAAAGAATGCGTGAATCACCATTCTGTGCAAGCAGTGGGACAAAACAAACCCTTTCCCGCATTGTTCTCGAAACCTGGATCTTGTAAGGCATGTAAAAGTCGTTGAGACCATGTTGCCATGAAAGTTCCTCCACGACGTCAGGCCTCAACAGGTCGAAGCACACATAAAGGACAGCCGCGAAGCATTCCTTGTTACCGATATCAACAAAGTACGAAAGGAGCTCCTCTGCAACTTCGGTGGAGCCCGAGACAGCGGCCGTGATGATCGCATCTTTGTACAACTGGTCTTGCTTCGAGAGTGATATCGATTCTTCCCACCGTGAATTTTTCTGCAAAGGCGTGAGTACCTCGTGAAGATGGAATAGAGCCAACGTACCTTGTAGAGATGTGCAGCAAGCCGCCTGAACTCGAGAAGGTCGTGCTTCTCTAATCGTTGAGCGAGAGCAATGTTGTTGAAGTTGTCAAAGCTGTCGATCGAGTCACGCAAGGTCTTGTAGTCTTCCTCTTCGATCAGTAGGTCGTTGTATGCGTCGTTGACCGCTTCGATATTTAACTGCAAGCGTTGTCAAATTACGTTCGCGTGCAGGCCTGGGTGGAAACACTTGCCTTTTGGACGGCGATGAGATACGAGCGAATGAGTGGAATATGGTCGATTTGACGGAACGTTCGCACAACACGGGCGTGATCTATGCGTGGAATCATGACACTTAAGAGATCTGTCAAGAGAGTAGGTTGCTCTTGAAGATAGAATGTGAGGGCTTTGTAATAACTATGGCATGCCGAGCATTAGCACATGGATTGAGAGTCCACAAAGTGTATCGTACATCTCGACATTGGCAACCCGGACAATCACGTCCTTGAACTGATTGTGCTCCCAAGCATCAGGCGAACGTTCGATCATAGCAAGAGCAGCATTGTCCTGGTCACACCATCGTCAGGTAGGGGCCCAAGAAAAGTAAGGTGGTCTCTCACGAATTCGTCGTATTTTATGTAGAGGAAAACAAGCTCGGGCCAAAGATGCGCTTTCTCCGTAGCTTTGATGACCTGGTTTACCAATGACTACGTGCATATTTCTTTGTAGGGGATAACCCACCTTTGGAATGTTGATTCGCGACACAAAGAGCTTGAGGTGCTCCATGACTAGGAATGGAGACGGTTAGCGAGGGAAGCACTGCACGAGACCATGCATACGTTTTCCGGGCCTATATTTGCTGTAAAGGATGGAGAGCTCCGTAAAGATGCCCATCTGAAAAGGGTCACTATAGTGGGACCGGTAACGACAACGATACATACGTGAGCGCGCTCTAGGCTCAGTGCGGCCTCCAAAAGAGTAAGGACCTCGTCGAAGTAGCCGCGACGTTCGTAAGATTGAAGGAGTGCAGGCAACTCTTCCTAGACAGGAAATTGGTCAAGATTGAAAATTTTATCCTATGGGTGCACCCACCGCATGAACGACGATGTTTAGACCACAAATCTGAGCCTTTAAACCAGGTCAGTGATGCCCTCCTCATGCAATAATACCAAACCCACCAAGCGGAACTCTGATTTCTCAATACATGCGGCGTGAACTTGCTTCCAGACTTGGGTGTTACCAGCCTTGCGAGCGCTTTCGACGGCAGCCTGGTTCTCGCCCAGGTAAATGAGAGTGGTAGCCAGGCGTGCCCAGTTGGAAATGCTCGTAAAGAGTAGCTTGGCGGCCTGGTAAAGCTCATCTTCAAAGCACTTCTCTCCGACCACCAAAATGTCTGCTACATTCGTCATACCCAAGAAATCCTCCATGTCGTGCAAGCGATCAGTCTTGGCATAAGCATATGCCAACTCGGTATCGACTTGGGGTTCACGGAGATGCTTGCGCGCCATCTGTAGGAAGCGAACTAGATCATCATGCTTGCCAGCGTGGCTCGAAATCTCAGTAACTTCTGCGAAGTTTGAGGGGTCTTCGGCCTTGATGTACGAGTCTATAAAGAATTATCAACCATCCTTCTCCTTTTCACGCGTTGCACATACCAATAGCGTCCTTAATGCGAAGACCATCGAGCTGGGCTTTCGCAAGGCGGCTCCACACTTCAGGCTTGTTAACCTTGTTAGCATAGTCCAAACCACGATCGATTGATACGATATGCTCGACCAGAACGCTGATCGCCATGGCATGTTGGTCATATTTCTTGTATATCATCAATGCCTCCTCGTAGAGACCATGATCAGTCGCAATCTTGGCGATCTCGGCGACGTCATAGTTCTGGAGTTTGTTGATGTAACCCACAACCTTGCCCTTATCCGCGCGGATTGCTGTCAAAAGCAAGAGATTCTGGAGATTGCGGTTGTCACTAAATGGAGAGGACTCGATGACAATCTTTTCCAAAAGCTCGATCAATTCAATGGGAAGATCAGCTGAAAGGAAGGCTTTGACAGTGACTGAGACGTCATCGGGATCGGTGCACTCAGGTAGGGCCGTCGCAACGATCTGCAAGCAACGAACATCAAATGCACGAAGATTACAAGACGTTCACACTAACTTGATCAATAAGTGCTCTGCGATGCACGTTGTCGTGGACGAGGACTTGTGCCCAGAGCTCTGGCAGACGACGCTTCACGAGATAACGAGCTTGTTGTTTAAACATCGAGTTCTCATTCGTAATGGCAATGAGCTCATCATCGCAGAAACCTTTTGCATATGCGATATATGCCAAATAGGGATCTCGGGCCTCGCAGAATTTACCAACGACGAGAGGCTCATACAGCTACACAAATCGTTAAGAGGAATAATCGCATGAGATGTCTAAGAACACACATTATTCTCCTTCAAGAAAGTTTCGGGGTTGTTATTACTGTCGATCATAATCTTGGCCATTGCATTGAACACAGCAGGATCTTGGGAACCAGACTGTACACGAGCCTCAAGCCAAGGGAGAATCAGCTTTAGTCTATTCCTTAGCTCAACCTCATGAACGAGTTCGTCAATAGGGAAGTTGCCTGTCACAGAAGCTAAAAGCCCTTTAATGGTTGTCTCGTCGCAATCGACATCGAGCAATCCGCCGATAACCTGAGGAGTCCTGACAGAGTTCACGCGTTGCACGTAGACTTCGATGAACTTCGTGAGGCCGTTCTGGTAGAGATACAGAACGAGGTCGTGGACAAAGTCGAAACGGTCGCAGACGATGATAAGAGGAAGCTGATCTTGAAGCTTTGCCTCCTTCAAGAAATTCTTTACCTTCTCCGGATTGTAGTAGTTGCTTTCTCGACAGATTCGCTCAACTTCACGAATCTGGCCGGTCCGAGTGGCAGCCTGGATGTACTTGAAGTGGACTTCAGGATCTTCGCTAAGGTTCACAATCGACCCGAGGTAGTAGTAGAGACCTTACACGAACGTCAGATTCGCATCAGGAAATCGCGGCGGGGGAAATGCTCACCTTCAAACGTCTTGAAAGACTCGAACATCTCGATCAACTTCACAGGGCCAAGGATATCGGAATACTTGGTAGCAATCTGGATGACGACCTGGAGATTCTGTCGGATATTTACCCTAAGCATCTCTTGCATGCACGCCATCGACTGTTCAGTGGTGAGACGACTGAAGTAATTAACAAGCCATTCGGGTTGGAGGCCGCCAGTATGCACGATTGCGCGCTTAATGTCCGCCAAGTCCTCATAGTGTTCAAGAGCCTGTTGATATCAAGACCAAGTGAATCTGACATACGGGATGACGCGCTTACTCTCTGCAGGAGCCCAGCCTTCTCGCAAAGGTTGGCAATCCTAGGGCGGTCATAATGGGAGAACATTTCGTTACCAAGGATGGCATCTGCGACCTGCGGCGCATGGACGAGATTCATCTCAAGGAGGCGAGTCTGCAGATGGCCTTGTTCAGGTCTGTTTTCCTTCAAGGCATCTAGTAAGAAGGATGTTGCCGGCTGAATCATATTCTGCGACATGAAAATGTCCACGACCTATATATATGCTTGAGATGTAACGCGAAAATTAGTCAATTTCCCGCTTACGCGCTCGACATCAACCAATGGGCCAGTCTCATCATTGACAAGTTGGGTGGCAAACTCAGCACCCTTCTCAGAGTTTGTCCTCATGATATGCTGCAAAAGGGCAACATAGTCCGGACTATATCCAACCTTCTTCGAGTACAGAACAATCTTGTCCGTCTGGCCAGTCTCCGCGAAGCAGGCAATGACCTTGTTTGGGACATTCGCTCTGAGGTACACACTCAAAGCCAATGTCATGTCATGCAGCCGGACGATATCGCCAAGCTCTTCACTGCAAGTGAGCTACCACCCTCAAGTTAGAAACCACTACATCTCGAGAGCAGAAGACTTGCCTTATTTTCCTTGAGCCACTTCTCGAGGAGCTGCTTGCGACCCTGCTGTAATACAGGACGAGCGAGCTCGAGCGACTCAAAATGATTGAGTTCACCTTTCTCCAGCAGGATACCAAAGTATTGGAGAATAGGAGACAACCCTCCTGGGGGTGCGGGTGCTTGCTTGAACGATTCAATCACCTGCGCTGTACGAAGGATTCCCTAGTGACCCAAAGTCAGTCTGACGGCTATTGCTGGTAATTAGGCGCGCACGTACGCGAGGAGAATTGGCAGCTATCTTCGCTGCTTCGCTGTATTGACCGGAGGAGAATAGCTGCTGGTATTGTTTGACGTAAAGATCATCCGCACCAGGTAGATTAGCACGACTGGCAAGTTTGAACGCGAGTTCGGTATTGTTGAGCGTGGTGAGAATATAGGGGACGATCGTCTGCTCGTCGACACTGACCGACAGAACTTGGCCTTTCTTGTTTACGCCGATGATCCCGTGCGTAGCCTCATGCTCTGCCGTGACAAAGATCGTCTCTCCGGATATGCGATTCATGTACACACATGCACCAGACTCCAGATCGTACAGGTGAATGAAACCATATTTGGTGACCAGAAAGATGATACCGTGCTTTCTGGACACCTGCATGGCAACGGGGAAGTCGTTGGTAGCTTCAGGAGGGAAATAGACATCAACTGCCTTCTTCGCGAAAGGTGGGTCCGGTGATGCGTGGTCAATCTCTACGACATGAAGCTACCGACGACTCTTCAGCGAATATCGATCTCATTGCATGAGCGCCGCGTACCTTGGCACCGGTGGCGGTTCGAACTGCAAATGTGAATAACTTTGTCACGGACTGGTGACCATCGAGCTTTAGCTCCGCAAATGAAGCGGCGTGTCCTTCGATGGGTTGGCTGACTCCGCGTTCTCGGCTATACAACTGCATCGCGCCTTTAACCTTGAACGCGGAAGGGTTTGTTGAATTGCTCGATATACCGATTAATACCAGCCACTTCTCATCAGGAGTTACACGGTAGTTGATGATCTGCGCTCCTGCAAGCGTCGGATGTCGGTCAAAGACCTTTTGCGGAGGTGAAGTCTGGTCTCCAATCGACCAATGATGTACTGAAGTCTCAGTGACCATTCCTATGGTCGTCTCGGATACCCACTTCCAGTACAGGACATCCTCGTTGTTGGTATGAGACTTGACCTTTTGCTTGGTCTCAATGTTAAAAATCTGTAACGTCCGGCCGGCTGCAAGGCCAACTGTCAGCTTGGCAGTTCCACGCGACGAGTTAGGACACACCCTTTAGGGCGAGAATCTTCATGGAAGGATGCATGATTGCAGAATCAGCACTAATTGGCCTCCGAAGTACATTGTTAGCGTCGGCAAGGTCAATTATGATAACTTGGTTCTGTTCGTTAACCTTTTCCCGTACGCAAATAAAATGGTCGGATTCCAAGGTCAAGGTCTACAGAAAGTCCGGTCGGGTGTTTGCGGGCAGATCTAGAACCTGCCACAACTCACCTAAAACGCAAGGAAGAGGGCAAGAAGCCAAGCAGATTGAGCGTGTCACTGTGAGATCAAGCTTGGCCACGCGTACCTGGAACGAAATTGAAGCTGGCTGGACGCCCAGACTGGAGAGCTGGAGATGCTCGCAGAAGGATATGGGTTTCGAGATGTCCGTCATGATCAAAGTACCGTCGACACGGCCGCACACAACAGCCAGCTTGTAGAGGTTGAGCACAGGCAAGCTACGTCGGCAAAGGGTACACGCTGTTTACTATTGTTTATCTACACTGCATCACTGCTACTGCGGTGCTGGCGGTGATAGCAACCTCACACGGCGAGACTCTACTACTCCTCAGACCTCGGACAGGACCAGTGCTTCCTCTAGTTCCTCCCCTTCCGACGACGTGGCTAGCGGCGGTGCATTACCATAAAACAGACGCTGCGCTATGATCGCTGTGTTTCGGGATATTATGAGAGACGCGCAGAGAGTGCGTGCCGACATCGCGACTCGCCTGCGTCCACGGACAGTTGAAATACAGCACAGGCCTTGAACTGCAGGGAAGACCCTTGCACGAAAAAGTACGCTGTCCTGGATTAGTGACGTCAGAGCATACTAGTGGCAAATCCAATGAATGACCCTACTTGAAAGCATCTCCTCCCGCCCAACCGATCATTGTGGAAGCACGGAATCCATACAGTGACTTGCGCTTGTAGTTACTGCTTAGATAACGCACATGAGGTAGCCTATTGTCTTTGATTCGGTCGAACAGACAGACCATATGAGTTGCGGGAGGGGTAGCGCACTCTCTAGTCCCAGAGCAAAGAAGCCAAGCAGAGAGATATAGAGTTCGGACCGCCTGAATATCAAGAATGTTATCGTGGAGCAAAGTCTTAAACAAAGTTAAAGCTACTGCGGACACGAAGTGCGCAAGAGTTCTTACATGATGGCCGCAAGACACTCGATGTATTGTGAGTATGACGACCACTGCCAGAAAGAAAACGGTCGCGAGGACGGTGCGTAGCTTCGTGAGATTGCCTCCGGGCGATAACGAAGGCATATAAATAATAATGCGAGCTGTCGATATATGACATCATGATCACACGATCTCATTCGTGTGCATTTTCAGTGGGGCGCACCTGCGCGACAATCATAAGAATCGACTGAAGCAGCAAGGCAAACTGGAAGTGGGCACCCAGCCAGAAGAAACACCGAACGATATTGGCAACCAACCTGATCGTATTGGCCGTCAGTAAGTCGTGTAAACAGTGGCGGCTCCAGTGAGCTCACAGGATCGCGCATACGTCACGGGAAAAACCTGACGAGTCCCTAATGAGCAGCGGTGATGGACATTTATTCCTATGTGGGCCATGCGAGGTGGCTTACCTCCTCCTGACGATGAACACCCCTTGGTCCACATACACGAGGGGAGGACCAACGGCCATTCCAACGGAGGAAAGTACGGCAATCCAAGCGGGAATCATTAGCGTAGTAGCAAACCTGGTCGTGTTCAAGAGCTGCGGAGCGCTTGCGAGTAGTGAATCCTCGGGCTGGTAGTTGGCAGACTGCTCGTGAGGCTGGCATGACTAACAGCCAAGCTGGGACGCTTCACGTGGCAACCAATGGACGACCACTCCAACGAGGAAATAACTTACCAGGTGCTTCAGATATCCCCACCACCGCAGTTCTCAAATTAACGACGTCTGGAAGCACGCTGGGTGCTGAGCGTTGCGCCTGGGGAACGTGGCACTGTCGAGGGAATCTCCTGAACTGCGCCGTGAGTATTAATGAGTTCTCGATCGCAAGCTTCCACCCACATCTAGATGGAAATGCTTTTGTCCAGGTTCATACGTACCACATAAAGTGGTCTGCCAACCGTGGTTGCCATCAAGGCTCAGCACTCGACGCTAACCCTCATCTCGGCGTCAGAGCGAATCAGATTTCATGCGCAGCACGTCTAATCTTGTTTAAGGTTTCATTTCATCATAAACGCTCTAAGGCGCCTCGTTCTCCGCCCCTCATCACCCCCGCAATGTCTATTGGAACAAGATTTCGGATTCCCATCTTGCTGGTGCGGTGATTCAGTCCCCAATACAAGTGTCGTCCCATTCATATTGAACCTTCTCTAATTGCACACAATTGCCACGGTAGCAAGTGCATGACGACTGACCATCAATATTGCAGACGATTCCACCCACCTGAATGCCAAGGGGCAATACGAGATTCTTTCTTGTTGCTAGCGACTCTGTCGACAGCCCGCGAGCTTTACTACCAGGTCTGTGCGTGAATCTCGAAAGCCATTCTTTCTCCCTGTCACCGAACATCATTGCACCGTGCAACCGACTCTTTTTTTGTCTTTTCCATACTCCAACTGGGAATGTTCCTGTTTCCCCTTCGAAGCATGGATCCCAGCATACCCACAACCTCGCTTAGCTTTCTGCGGCCGTCTTCCTCCCCTCTGCCTGCAAGGTGGCGTGAGGGCAATAAGTTTGATCCCACCCTGCTCTCGCAGTCATCCATGACCGCACTTCCTCCTGCCTGTTGTAATGCAACGAGGAGCAGAAGAGACGACATCAGCGTGATGCTACGCTCGCAGAAAATAATGAGGAGGTATGGGTAAGCAACACATCCGCCTAGATGTCCTCATATGATGCTGTCGTCGAGCTTCTTCCTATTCCACACAGAGAATTTGCGATTGCGAATTCGTACGCATGCTGGGTCCCCTATGACTTGTCGGAAATTTCTCAAAGAGCTTTCTGTTCACCAAGGCCGGTTTCTGTTACACTCTGCGGTGCAGCGGACCTCGGGAAAGCGATTCAAGGCTTGCATAGGAAGCACAGGTGGGTGGCGCATGTCCACTTTGCTGAAATCATGCCGCGGAATAGGTCCGGGCGGTTTGATCGGGCCACACGTTGCATATTTTCTGGAATGTACTCAATCATCCTCTAGAGTTATTTTGACGATAAGTATATCGTAAAGGACCGGCGAGCTCGGTGCTTGGCACCGAGACACGTATCAGGTTTCGCAAGTGTGGAGACAGACTCCGGCATGCTCCCCCCAATGACTGTGGACAGGAAGCCCTTGACCCATGCAACGAGACTTGTTTCTGAGCACCTGCGACGCGCAGCATGGAACACTCCTTTGTTGAATGAATTCGACGCCACCAGATAACGGACTATACTTTTTTTGGCATTTGAATATTGGTGGGATTGGACTTCATGCTGAACGTAGCTGCAATGAAAGGATTCGCGATTACGGCCATGGCGACAAGTCACAGAACTCGTCTGAGAGAAAGAGGAGGAAGAGGATATCTCTGAGATCTGTGACGCTGCTGTTGGCTGTTTTGGGGGTTGACGCACCTCGTTGTCTTCTCGTTTGAGCCTTTTTATACGTTTGAGTTACAGGTAGACAAGTACTACATCGTGTAGCACTCAGTCGTCGAACGCGTCCATCCTCGTCCAACTCGCTTCAGACATCTGTTTCGTATCGTTGGTGTTCACTCGCGCTCCCCATGTCGCCGCCCCTTAGCGAGCTCTCTCTTGACCGGCACTATTCTCCGCCACCCGCGACGGAAAGCCCAGAGCAGTACTATGACCCCTACTCCTCTCTCACCGCCCCCTCAGGCCCCATCTCCGATTTCTATACCTCCGAAAGTCTCTACTTGTGGCAGGACATGGACGGCATCTATCATTGGGCTGACGCGTCCGCGAGGTCTGATAGCTCCTTGGGGTACTCATTCCCCTCGTACTACCCATCCGCATTTGCTTCCGAGTTGATCCAGTCGGTACGTCTTCCCAGCCGGTTTCTCGCCTCTCGCGCACTGAGTCCCGTCTGCCCAGTCCGACTACTGTGGCTACCGACACAGCGATATCGAGGAGCCCTCGCAACCTGCGGTTACCCAGGAAAACTCATACATCTTTCGCCTGGCTCAACAATTCAGGAGTGGTTCAGTCCGCCCACAGGTCCAGGACCATCGGTCGAGCATTGCACGTGCAAGCGACAGCTTCCTCGCACAAGGATCATCTATTTTTAGTGATGGGTACTCGTCCTCTCGACGTGGAAGCACTGTGGAATACCAGCCGTCCATTCCACATCAGCCCAAGCTCCAGCGTGACCCTCGACCCCCATCGAGGAAACGTTCTAGGGAGGCATTAGACGAAGCAAGTTACCATGTTAAGGTTAGTGCGTCGGCGCTAATCTTAAATCACAATCTGTTAATGCCTCAGCGCCTCAACCCTAGGAAGAAGACAACACCCACTCATCTTCTTTGCACACGGCAAATGTATGTCGTCTTCCGAAACCACACATGATAGTACCTTCGCAAGCTCTACCTTCGCCCCCGATCCGAATCCCACAGCTTGGCGATGCTCCCGCTTCTTTGAATGTCGCATCCCAGCACGAGTCACGCTTGCGTCTAGAAGAGTGTTGCATGGTTCCAGTTCCGAAACCCATGAGCAATAAACGGGTTCATCGTTCAAGCGGGGAGCTTGTACGGCAAGAAAGTGCTGTCTTGATGCCCCAAACGTGGTCAATCCCTGACGATCAGGTTATCAAAGGGTCCAAGAAACCTGGCGAGCAAAAGAAGCAGGCTCTAGCATGTCTATTCTGCCGAGAGAGGAAAATCGCATGCGGCCGGCCCCCTGCCCACAACCCTGACCAGACGTGCAAGTGAGACTCACTGATCTGTCTATTCCACCTGGGAATCCGAATGCTGACGTTATCGTTATCGTTAGTCAATGTTTACGCCGTCGGATCAAGTGTGAGTACCCAACCGAGTCCCGGCGTGGACAGCACAAGCGCCGCCGTAAGCCAGTGGATGGTGAACCTGCTAGCCAGTCCACCGTCCGTACGAACTCATTGCCGAGCGTAACATCGACGACGACTACCCCGTCTACGACATTAACGACTACGACGCCATCCGCGTGACCACAGCAAAAAGAAAAAAAGAAATCCACGATCGCCATGTTCATTGTCGCGCACGTTCAGAATTGTACATCGCCCACGTCATATCACCCTTGTTCGCACGACACCGACACCGGGTCGAAATCAACGGAAAGACTCTATATATCGCAATAGATTCGACGTTTAAGACTATTTAATATCAGCCATTCCCGGTTCATGTCCCTCATTGACGCTTGGCCCCATGTCAACAGGTGATACTCCCATATGGCATATAGCCAGCTTCTTCCTCATGCATATCCTCGCTGTTTGCTCCCATTGGTCAGTTAGGGTAAATAATTTGTTATCGTTCACGTTATGTGTTGGGATCGAGCACTCTACTGGGGGTAGACTCAAAATAGACAGGTGCTACTTTTCAGCCTTGCGGCACTTCGGGGGCAAATGATTATGCCGCAGCATATTCAGTCCTCGGTTGCCAGTTCACGTCCAGCTCAATATTGCTTCTACAGCCTGGAAATATAGGCGGGGAGAAATTCGTTGGCGAGATTAATCGGCCAAGGGGCCCGTGAGATGTGATAAGATATGCATTATCGCGGTCGACACAGCAGGTCGATCAGGTCCACGGCGTGACGAACGAAAAAAAGTGGGTGCTCGCCATGATCACGTTGGCTATCGCGCAGATGACAATGAAACCCACATAAATATCCTCTTAATCGAATCGTGGTGGAACTGTGGCTGGGGCCCCTGGTCAGCCCTTGCGCAGCCAGGCAAACTTGACTTGGGAGTTGCCCACACGATAAGTCGAGACCCTTGGGAGCACGCCGGTGGGCCCTTGACAGCCCCTCGTCGATCGATCGCCAGCTGCGATAGGAGGCGATATGCTCGGCAGTGAGGTATAGAGTTTTCTGAACGCCTCTGAAAAGCTTGATGCTCGGTTCCACTAGGCTTAGGTGCGGCATGTCGCCCACGAGGTAAATTGCTCAATACCACCGTCACAGTTGGCCCGGTCTGCCGCATCTTCGAGTCAGACTCGTTGACATCGAGTCCAGTCTTTGGTTCGAGTGCCCATGCAGGTCGCCGCGATAAGATCGGCGACTTTCTAGATTTGCATTGCGATGACCCCGCTGAATGGAAATGAATCGGAGGCTGTACTCGGCTCGTTG